>CM073655.1:1128483-1311605 GCA_037074605.1 Trachinotus ovatus
CTCAGAAACTGAGAGAGTTTCCCAAACACCGCATATCTGTTGTTTCTGTACAGTATTCAACCAATCTAAGTCATTTTCTGTGCATTTGAAATAAAGGAGTTCTACTATACATGCCCGACCACAGAAACTGAAAAGTTTCCCAACACCGCATATCTGTTGTTTCTGATCAGTGTTCACTCAATCTAAGTCATTTTCTGTGCAATATGAAATAAAAGATTCTACATCATGCCGACCACAGAATGAAAAGTTTCCCAAAGATCGCATAACTGGTGTTTCTGTACAGTATCACTCAATCGTAGTCATTTTCTGTGCAATGAAAAAAGCAGACCAATCATGCATGCCGACCCAGAAACTGAAAAGTTTCACAAAGATCGCATACTGGTGTTTTCTGTCAGTATTCACTCCAATCTAAGTCATTTTCTGTGCATTTGAATAAAAGTAGACATACATGCCGACCTCAGAAACTGAAAAGTTTCCCAAACACCGCATAACTGGTGTTTCTGATCAGTGTTCACTCAATCTAAGTCATTTTCTGTGCAATTTGAAATAAAAGGAGTTCTACATACATGCCCGACCACAGAAACTGAAAAGTTTCACAAAGATCGCCAATAACTGGGTTCCTTGGTTTTTATTACAGTATTTCACTCAATCTAAGTCATATTTCTGTGCAATATGAGCCAAAAGCAGACAATCATGCATGCCGACCACAGAAACTGAAAAGTTTCACAAAGATCGCATAACTGGTGTTTCTGTACAGTATTCACTCAATCTAATTCATTTTCTGTGCAATCTAGAAAAAGAGACTAACATACATGCCCGACCACAGAAACTGAAAAGTTTCACAGATAGCATAACTGTTGTTTCTGATCAGTGTTCACTCAATCAAGTCATTTTCTGTGCAATATGAGCCAAAAGCAGACAATCATGCATCGCCGACCACAGAAACTCAAAAGTTTTCAACAAAGATATCGCATAACTGGTGTTTTCTGTACAGTATTCACCATTTCAATCTAAGTCATTTTCTGTGCTATTTGAAATAAGAGGAGTTCTACATACATGCCGACCTCAGAAACTGAAAAGTTTCACAAACACCGCATATCTGTTGTTTCTGATCAGTGTTCACTCAATCTAAGTCATTTTCCCTGTGCAATTTGAAATAAAAGGAGTTCTACATACATGCCCGACCACAGAAACTGAAAAGTTTCCAAAGATCGCATAATAATGGTGTTACTGTCAGTTTCACTCAATCTAAGTCATTTTCTTGCAATTTGACAAACAGTAGTAAGACATACATGCCTGACCTCAGAAACTGAAAAAGTTCCCAACACCGCATATCTGTTGTTTCTGTCAGTGTTCACTCAATCTAAGTGCATTTTCTGTGCAATTTGAAATAAAAGGAGTCTCTACATACATTGCCCGACCACAGAAACTGAAAAGTTTTCCCAAAGATCGCATAACTGGTGTTACTCGAATCAAGTAAGATTCACTACAGACTAAGTCATTTCTTTGCAATGTGACCTAAAGAGCGACGGAGTACATGCCGCAACCTCAGAAACTGGAAAGTTTCCAAACACCGCATATCTGTTGTTTCTGATCAGTGTTCACTCAATTATAAGTCATTTTCTGTGCATTTTGAAATAACAGTTATCTACATGCCGACACCGAACTGAAAGTTTCACAAAGATCGCATAACTGGTGTTTCTGTACAGTATTCAACCTAATCTAAGTCATTTTCTGTGCAATGGAGCCAAAAAAGCAGACAATCATACTGCCGACCTCAGAAACTGAAAGTTTCCAATAATTCTTCGCATAACTGTTGTTTCTGATCAGTGTTCACTCAATCTATATCATTTTTCTGTGCAATTATGAAAGCAAAAGGCAGTACATAGCATGCCGACCTCAGAAACTTAACAAGTTTCACAAAGAATCGCATAACTGGTTGTTTCGTACTGTATTCACTCAATCTGAGTATTTTTCTGTGCAATTTGAAATAAAAGGAGTCTCTACATACATGACCCGACCACAGAAACTGAAAAGTTTACAAAGATTCGCTAACTGGTGTTTCTTGTACAGTATTCACTCAATCTAAGTCAATTTTCTGTGCAATAGGAGCAAAAGCAAGACATCATACATGCCCGACCTCAGAAACTGAAAAGGTTCCACACCGCATATCTGTGTTTTCTGATCAGTGTTCACATTCAATCTAAGTCCCCATTTTTCTGTGCAATTTGAAATAAAAGGAGTTCTACATACATGCCCGACCATAGAAACTGAAAAGTTTCCCAAAATTCGCATAACTGGTGTTACTGATCAGTGTTCACTCAATCTAAGTCATTTTCTGTGCAATGTGACCTAAGAGTAGTACGACATACATGCCGACCTCAGAAACTGGAGAGTTTCCCAAACACCGCATATCTGTTGTTTCTGATCAGTGTTCACTCAATCTAAGTCCATTTTCTGTTTGCATTTGGAAATAAAAAGGAGTTCTACATACATGCCCGACCACAGAAAATGAAAAGTTTCCCAAAGATCGCATAACTGGTGTTTCTGTACAGTATTCACTCAATCTAAGTCATTTTCTGTGCAAATGTGACCTAAAGAAGTAGTAAGACAAACATGCCGACCTCAGAAACTGGAGAGTTTCCCAAACACCGCATAATCTGTTGTTTCTGTAAATTCAGTGTTCATCAATCTAAGTCATTTTTCTTGTGGCAATTTGAAATAAAAGGAGTTCTACATACATGCCCGACCACAGAAACTGAAAAGATTCACAAAGATCCATAACTGGTTTTACTGATCAGTGTTCACATCCTATCTAAGTATTTTCTGTGCAATATGGAGCAAAAAGCAGACAATCATGCATGCCCCGAGCTCAGAAACTGAAAAGTTTTACAANGTTTGTGACTCATAAACTCATGAAGTTGAGTATCCAGTAGTGCTAAATGTTTGTATTTGGTTGTTTAAACGTTCTGATCAAATAATTCAGATAATAATGCAGATTTCTGGTAACACTGCAGTGTTTTTGTATTTGGTTGTGTTTTCTCATGTTGCAACATTTTTTCTAAAAGATTAATCTTAATCAAATTAATCATTTGCTTATGTTTTGTCTATTTCCATGTATTTTCTTAAATTGCAGTGTGTTGTGCTAATATGGTGGGGAGAGGAAAAGGAGAGAAAAAGGTTGGACAACAGGAAGCCATCTTACAATAATTCAAAATGCAATGGCAATATGATCATGGAAAAACAAATAAACATAGCTATATTGCGGGCATGTATTGTCGCATTAGGCCTTCCACAATTTGGTGACATGGTGTTAAAACGCTATATTCCTGATACTCCATACTCCAGTTACCTGATTGTTATTGCTCTGTATTTAGAAAAGCTCACGCTGGGCCTTGCTGCTATGTTATTAACTGCAGACGAATAAGTGCACTGATAGTAACGCTGACTTAGATATTCATGCCAGCTAACAGGCCAGATGCACACAGTTCAAATGGTGAATGTTTGATTCAGACTGCTCAGACCAGTTATGCTGAGCTGGTAAACAGTGTTTCCATGACAACAAATCACTATAATGATACTTAGGGATTTGTAGTGTATCTTCACTACCCTCTGTGAGTCTGGTGTTTCAGCTGTGCTGTCAGTCTAATGGAAGATTTTCACAGCTGTAATGTTTTCAGCTCACAAGACACAAGCTGCATGAAGATAGTGTTGGAGTGTTTCAACAACATCTCTAGCAATAGCAATAGCATTTGGAGATGGTAGGCTAATCCCTCAAGGATTAACCACGATCGCAATCAATAGCAAATGTAAAAGCGTGTATCTGAGCACGACAGAGATAGTGACAGGCAGACCATTTGCGGTGATTGCCCGGTGATCGTCCCTCTCTTACCATGGCCTCCATCGTCTCCCAGCTCTTGGTCTCGGTTCCCGACAAGAGGAAATTCTTCGAATTTCCCCTGAAATTCACCTTCAGATTGATGTAGAAGTCCATGGCGTCGCCTGTCTGCGCTTTAAAACATATTACACACGACGGATACGGGGCGCTTCCCGGACCAGCGAGGGCTAGTTGGGTTAATCTCGCCAATTCAGTCCACTGTTACTTATCCGACTGGGGATGAGGCGTATTTTGTGTTTACATCAGCGCCCTGGGAACGCCCACTCTGCATCATGTGTCCGGAACAGTGAGCGCTACGTCCGCTTCTACGTCTACGTTCTAGGAGCGCAGCTCAGGCTGTGTGGCGCAGAGAACCACCGTGGGCCGACAGAGCACCATTTCTCCCTGTGGCTGCTGCTCAGCTTTGATCCGTTAATATTGTCACTGGTCAGACTTGTCTTTTTTACGCAACTAAAAAACAAAAAAGAATGTTTTTTTTAAATCAACAATATGATGATAATAAAATCAATTACTGCATTAGAAAAGTCGATTTTACCAAGAAACACCAAAAAATATCTGAATAAAGAATAACTCAGAATTGTGTAACTTGTGCTCAAAAATCCATTTGCTTTATCCTCTCTGACTATTGGATAGTTCTGTAATCTGTCCAGAATTGTAACAATTCTTCTCACATAGTTTCATTGATCCAATATTTCACTAAAATTCAAGGATTAGAGAAAAGTCCAAAATTGAAAACAGACTTCTGTATCAGAACCTTGTTTTGTGATCTTTCCTCTCCCATTAAGCATCTCAAAACATTTCATATTTATCTTGGACCCTTTGGATGGGCCCAACCCTTAAATTGAGAGCCCCTGTACTAATTGGCTGTAGCCTGAGCAGCAAGACAGTAAAATGCTGCTTAAGCATTGATGCATCAGTATTACACATCTGATAACGTCACATGGCAATTTATCAGTCAATGGGGCCAAGTACTTTTAATACTTTAAGTTCATTTTGCTTACTCATACTTTTAGTACACTTTTGAATGCAGGACTTTTACTTTACTTACTTTACTTACTTTTAATTACTTGATCAATTGCACCAATCACCAGAAAAAATTCCTTGTATGTGAAAACATACTTGGCAATAAAACTGATTCTGATTCTGATTCTGATTCTGATTCTGATTCTGATTTACTTTTACTTGTAGTGGAGTATTTTGTCATTGTTGCATTGGTGCTTCTTGTTAACTAAAAGTTTTGAGTGCTTCTTCCACCAATGTGCTGTACACGATGGATTCTTGGAAGCTATGGAAAACTCTTTTTGCCCATTTGTCTTTTCCATGTTTGAAAATCATGATGGTAACTTGATAATGTTTATATATATATATATATATATATATATAATCATAATTTGAAATCCTCGTTGAATGGGGCCACAGTCTCACAGTCTCCAAAGAGACAAAATTTATGAATCCATAAATTCAATTGATCAGTCTAATATCAGAAGTAGTGACTTCTCGATTTAATGGATCTCCAGTCTCTACTAGAAACACAACAGCACAATGACTGATTTTCAGAGCTTTATTACCTACACTACTATTTACAGAGTAAATGCGATTGATTAGTCAGATGAAGAATGGAGCAGAAGACCAGTTTTAAGCGATGGTGGGAGAGAATATGCGGTGGCTATTTACAAATATGATATGCAACAACATTTTAAGCTATTATTATGTCTAAGAATGGGGCATGATAGTTTCATATTATTTTATCTCAACATCAACCCACTGTTGACATCAACCCACTGTGAGTTGGCTGTAGCTGGAGACCTAGCTGGAACCAAAGCAGCTGAACAGTAATCTTGACGGCAGGCTCTGGGTGGATGCTCCCGGAAGTGTCGTCCTTTACCAAGGTGACGGTTCTGCTGGTGTCTCTCCGTGGTTTCAGCTTCCGGTGAAGTCTGCCAACAGAATTTCTTTCTGTTGCACTGGTGGTTTCTTCATAGGCTTCTCTGCAGGTAGTCGTGGACAGATCAGTTATCTTGCAAGTTGATGTGAAATAACAATCTGATTTAAGAGGAGACTGGCGTTGGCCACGCAACTGTCAACAAGCTTCAAAAATCTGAATAAGGAAAATAATGTAAAACTTACAATAAAAAATGTCTGAGGCAGTTGGCTTTGACTTGGCTTACAAGAATAAAAGATAGAAAAAGAAAAAGGCAAAAGCATGGCTAGAAGCCTGGCTGCTTTTGTTTGAACTGGAGGAGCGAGTAACTTCTATATAACTTTTGAACTGTTTAATTTGGAATTTATCTAAAAATGCACATCCATCTTCCACCATGACCATAAAACATTAAAGGACACAACATATAAATGTAATGGCATTAATAATTAAGAAAACAACATAAACACGGATTTTGTATTAGGCCTCCATCCTTCAAAACCTTAAAGTAATTATGATACAAGTGGTTAACAGATCATACAACATAATAAATGTTTCTATAGCTAATAGCGAATATGTGTGGGTTTACATAGTAGTTCATTGATTGATGATCCTGTGAAAGATATTATCTTTAACTCTATATATTACATCTCACCAATTATAGAGGATAGTAGATCAGGGATTAGCGTGTTACACAAACAGATCACATTAGTTACAAAATATTTAGATAGTTGGTTTTATAATTTTACTTAGATCTGTGTCTGTGACGAGTGACGTGCTGGTGCCTAGTCCAGATTGGAATGTGGCTTGTAGCCTAGTTTATGGTTCTGTTATCTAAAGAGAGACAGGGGAAGAGCAGTAAACCTTAGTCTGTGTGTGTGTGTGTGTGTGTGTGTNATTATTGGACATTTTGGTCAGAGGTCACTGACCGTTGCTCTCGCAGTGAAACGCCGGAGGAGAGGAAAACGTGCCGGTGAGCATGCGCGTCTCCGCCGGCGCGGACTCCGCACACAGCTCCCAGGTATCTTTCTCTCCAAGGTGCGTTCACTGCCCAACAAACTGGATGAACTTCAGCTACTGGTGCAGAAGAACAAAGACTTTTCTTCATCTACCGTCCTGTGCTTCACGGAGACGTGGCTGTGTGGATCGATCCGGACTCTGCGCTGGAGCTGGCCGGTTTCCAGCTCTTCAGAGCGGATCGCGACACAGAGCTGTCCGGCAAAACCAAAGGTGGAGGAATCTGCTTTTATGCAAACAGTGGCTGGTGCAGAGACGTGACAGTGATGCTGCAGCACTGTTCTCCTGACCTGGAGACTTCCATCATAAACTGCAGGCCCTTCTACTCCCCCCGTGAGTTCACCTCATTCATCCTGGTCGGTGTTTCCATCCCACCACAGGCCGCAGCAGATACTGTGTGTGGAGCGGACCAACCCAGACTCCTTAGTTATTGTCCTTGGTGACTTTAACAAAGGTAACCTCAGCCATGAACTGCCCAAATACAGACAGTTTGTTAATTAACCAGAGAGGGGAACACTCTGGACCACTGTTACCCCACAATCAGTGGTGCTTATCACGCCGTCCCCCGGGCTGCACTGGGCCACTCTGACCATGTCATAGTCCACCTGATTCCCACATACAGGCAGAAACTAAAACTGTGTAAACCTGTTTACAAGAACCTCCAAGAACCTCCAACTGCACCAATCACCAAAACAAATTCCTTGTATGTGGAAACATACTAAAACTGATTCTGATTCTGATTAGCAGTGTCAAAAAAAAATCAATCAGGAAGGAGAAATGATTAAAGGCCCCATGGCATGAAAAATGTGATTGTGGTTATTTCATCGTGCTTTGGGAGGTCTCTGGGCCACGTATATACTGCCCCATGCATCAAACTGGTCATAAACGGAGAAACGCACACCACCCATTTGTAGGAACTGTCTCTTTAAGACGAGCGGATAGCACTTCCTCCTTTGTGTGACAAGGTAACTCCGCCCACCGCCACCTGTTGCCCCGCCTCCACTGTCCAGGTGCGAGTAAGTCACTGCACGATGAGATGTCAAAGAAACGGTGCTGCGCTATTCAGGGATGCAAGGAGGGCGATGTGTCCCTGCACAGTCTGCCAAAAGCCACAGTCCTCAGAGACCAGTGGCTCCTTTTTATTTCTGGTCTTTTATAATTGTAGCCGTTCATTGAATCGCTGTTCACTGCAGCCTTTAACTGGATCACCGTTAATTCACAAACGTTAATTCAAGAAAATACAAATGTCACCGTCACACAGCTTCGTTCATCACTATGGTTTTTTAATGGTCTTCCGTTAACCATATACCTGGCGACCGTGAGGCAGGGCTGTCGATACACTGAAAAAAGTAGCGGCACTAAAACGTTGTATCTGGATATGACTGAATAAAAGGGGGGAAAAGTAGTGATACTACCCCCCCCCCCCCCCCGCTACGTGAGTTACCGGCAGAGATGGACAGAGTACTCGACCCCAGTACTTGAGTAAGAGTACAAACACTACCGGTCAAAATTTACTCCGTTACAAGTAAAACTAGCTCAGTCGAAATGTTATTCGAGTAAGAGTAAAAAAGTACTTGCTTTTAAAGGTACTTTAAGTAAGAGTAAGAGTAAACTTCTTATTTTTCACATCAATGAGTTACTATAATTTTTTCTAAATGAATTTAAGGACCTTTTAACTCTTGTTTCTGAGAATTAACTCTTTGAAACCACCTGCACTGATGTGCTTGCTTTTAGAACCACAAAGTTATATAAAGCCTGCAGAAACACCTGTAAGAACAAATACAATGAATGGGATCATAAGAGGACAGCAGATGTTGCAGATGCAGAGTTTATTAACAATCATTAAAACTAACTGGGGAACTGGAACCCCCTCAAAGACCAATGTTGTCCCCAGACCACTGGTTGAGAACCACTGCTTTACAAAAAACTACATCTCTGCTTTCAATAACTCAATGTTGAAGTCACTTGACTTTCCAGGAAGGACATGTACCAGTACAATATAGGAGCGCAACAAACTCTGTCTCCCCATGTCTGTCTTGTCTCCCCATGTCCCCATGTCTGTCTTCCTGTGTCTGTCCGTGTGTAGTATGGAAAGACGTTAACACCAGAGAGGAAAAACAATGATACTGTATGTACTGTCCATCATATTTGAACTACAAATGCTCTGCATGGATTAATCTACCTTTACAACAATACTGCTTTCAGCAAGACAAACTCAATGAATGAAATAAAACCACAATGTCCCAGAGCTGATTGCTGCAGCTATTCTTCACCCAAAGTTCCACTCAAGTTTGTGTCCATTCAAGTTTCTGAAAGTCAAAGAAATGTTTTTTGTTTAGTTTTTTTTAACACTTGGGACTGTACTGTCAAATAGAGTGACCGCGGTCTTTAGTTGTGACAATTGTCACCCTGGTCCAACTATTCCAACTTGAAGGCCTTATTCAACTTAAGTAGTAGCTGGTTTTCCAAGTTTCGTGAATGAATTCTCCCCCGGCTTGGGCTGAAGAGCAATCCAGCTGCACTGAAGAGCCTTTCACACGCAGCAGAAGCGGGTAGTGCCGTGTTTAACTTGAGCGACAGTTTGGCTACAGCCGGGCAAGTTTTTAAACTGTCCATACGTCCATCTGTACATGCCAGGTATGTGTCAAGTTGCTTGGTGATACTGGTTTCCTTGCTGCCTGTGTGCTTCATACCGGAAAAGAAGACATCTTCGTCCGAGGTGCCTGAAGAGACATTCGGCTGCTGAAGAGGTTCATCATAGTCAGGAAGATGTTCCTTGATGTATCCGAGGCCTAAATGAAACAATCAATATTATTATCATCATCCATTATTATGCTTATTTTAGTCACTGCATCAACTGTTTTCAGGATCTTAATATCATTTGAATGGATTAGAAATCACTTGCTTTTAAGTAGGAATAAATAGGCTAGATCCTTCAGGTCTTCTTCTATGAAGTGGAAAATCAGAGCCTGACAAAAGGAGGGATGTGGAATTTCTCACCTAGTTGGAGGACATCATCAGTGGCCCAGGATGATTTGAACTTTGGGTGGAGAATAGCTGCAGCAATCAACTCTGGATCAGACATCACTTCCCCAAATCGTTTCTCCACTCCGCCAAGGAGGGCATCAACCAGCGGCTTGCAGTATTTCAGCGACGGCCTGATTTTCTGAAGCCTATAGGTAGAGGTGGGCAATATGGAAAAATATAATATCACAATTATTTTTCATGTTGGTTTTTATGGTTATTTTTAAGTACAAAACTACCCAAAAGGTAACAAAAACTAACAGAAAAAGGAGTAACAGATCTTTAGACCAAAATGCAGGTTTTAATTAATACTACATCTCTGTATCAACAGTTCAACAGGATTTTTTATGTGGCTCAACCTCAACAATATTTATCACCATATCGCCCACCTACCTGAAGATGAGGCTGGTGATTGTAGGGAGGAGCCATCCCAGATGAATGTCTTTCTCTCCCTGCAGTATGTCCAGTGCCCTCGCAGCATGAGCCATGGTGTTGGCATATTCACCCAAAAAGGTGATTTCAGCCGGACTGTACCTGTCAGACACAGACACACACACACACACAATAATAATAAGGGTTAAGGCATCGATGAAAATAGAGCCATATTTACCATTTAATTAATACATTAAACCATTACTTTTTTTCCTGAAAGGTTGTATATCTGCAGGTAATGAAACACACATTCACTACTTACATTGGAAGATTGAATGCAGCACAGACAGTTCTCACAGATCCCTCTCCTTGTTCTTTGATGATCCTAAGAATCCGCTCCACAGCCATGTAAAAGGAGTTCCATCTTGTAGCATTGGGTTGCACCAGCTGAAGTTTGCAATGCTTTTCCACGACCTCTGCAGCACTTATGGACCTTGATGTCTTGTTCCACAGGGCATGGGATTTGCCAAAGGTGGACCTTGACAGTGTCTTGTAGTGCGCCGTCTTGTCTGCCTCTTTGACATCCACTGAAGACACAAGATTTAACAGATGGCAAGCACACCTATGATGCTTTGGGAGCTCTTACTGGAGACCATCATCTTCAGCCAAAATGGCTTCAACATCAATGAACTCCACCTCCTCCTCCTCAGTCTCCTCATCAGTTTCATCATCTTCATTGGTGGTCTCCTCAGCATCAGTTGTCTCAGCAGCAGCATTGTTGTTTTCATCTTCTCCAACTCCAAACACACGGAACGCTTTGATAAAGTTTGATCCATTATCAGTAGTGGTTCTTACAATTTTCTCACGGATTTCATACTCTAGGTGTATGTCATTCAACGCACCTGCCAGGACACCAAATGTATAAAAGCCCTTTAACTGCCTGCATGCGAGAGCAACAGAATGTCTCTTAAAGCTACTTGGATCCAGCCAATGTGCTGTAATGCCAAGAAAACTCCCCCTCCTTGCAGACCAGCAGTCCGTTGTTGTGGCAATGTACGAAACCTTCTTCATTTCTTCCTTTATCTTCTCCTTCATCCGCACTGTGGCACTGCCAAGCTTGCGCCGGACAGTGGTTCGAGACATGACGGTACACTTTGGCTGTAGATCTGTGACTAGGCTCTGGAAAGCTGGCACCTCAACAAGAGAGAAGGGCTGTTGACCTTGGACTATGAAGTTGAGTACTGCATTGTCAACAGTCTTCTGTGAGATTTGCTTAGTTTCTTCAAGCCTCACCTGTTTGAGATTCGTGGAAGATGTCCCAGGCAGCGATTTAGATTTTCTCTTCAAGGACACTTTAGTCAGTTCTGCGTATTTCCTCTTGTGTGATTCATGACACCTCTGTAAAAAGACAAAGTATAACTTAAACTTAGTTAAAATTGTTGTGATTAGCATTAAAAGATTAATAGAAAATGGTAGGCAACTGCTTTAAAAAAATAAATATAATTTAACACATTTCACAAATTGACCGAGACAAATAGAAAATAACATGGTGAAAGTCTGGTTAACTCATGTCAACGTGTTTCTTTAAGTTGGACGTTGAGTTGTTAAAAGCAGAGAGGAAGTTCTGCTTCGGCAGACACAATAAACATTTAAAAATAAATGTCTGTCGTTTGTCTGTGTCCACGTTCTTCTTTGCTCGGTCAAACTCAAACATTGAGTTAAGATACGGCCAAGGATTTTGTGAAAGTTCCTCCGAGTCCGGCTCATTATCAGACTCAGACGACTCAGTGGATTGTCTTTCTTCTCCTGATGCAGCCATTGTTGCGGTTCTGTGTTGACAAACGCAGTCGAGAGCGTGGCTACTTTGGCGGGATCCTTATGCGGAGGGATGACGTATTTCCGCTTTTACGTAGATCCCAGTGGAGAGCGTGCACTGTGATAGGTTTCATTCTTTGACAAACACAGCTTGTGTCCAATAGTATTTTAGAATTAAAAAAAAAAAATTTCCAAAAAGAGCAGACCTGAAAGTAACGAGTACTTTTCAGCTTTCCTAGAAATTTACTCGAGTAAAAGTAAAAATATTTGTCTTGGAAATGTATTCAAGTAAGAGTAATAAGTACCAAACAAATCTAATACTCAAGTAAAGTACAAATCCTCTGGATATGTACTTAAGTACAGTACTCAAGTAGATTTACTCCGTTACTGTCCACCACTGGTTACTGGCAGTTGTAGCGCATAACAATATTAACAGGGCTAGTCGCTACAGCATGCATTAATGTCGGCCGTCTTATTGTAGAGACTACTACAGACCCCGACCCCCCAACACCCCCCCCCCAGAGCAAAGCAGCAGGTGTGAGTGAGAGATTGTTTTTTTCACCACACAGCACATTTGCGGTGTTTCTGTGTTGGCTGCTGTCTCTGTCTCCGGATCCGAGTCCGGGTCAAACACATATGGTCTTATGCCATCCATTGCAGGTGAATTTTTATGAATGCAGCTTAGGTTTCAGTTACTTGCCTGTGATTGGCCCGACCACACGCCACTCAAAAACAGTCAGTCAATCAGAGGAGAGGTTCTCAATCTCTCTTCTGATTGGCCAAATGACCTGTGCCTGCTGGAGCTCCAGAAAGAGGCAGGTAAATAAACCCGGAAAAGGGTGCACAGCATGGGGCCTTTAATGCCACACAGTCATACAAGTATCTGAAGAATTATGAACAAATATTTTAACCTTATGCCACTGAAATAAACTGATGCTACATATGCTACTGACTAGATGACACAAATGATCTCTAAATAAGTCAACAAAACATCACACGTTCTTCAGTTAAAATACAAACAAACACATAAACAAATAAAAAGAGACACAAAACATCACTATCAAAACTACTATGTAGATTATTCTTCATGAAACAACAGACTCATTATCCGTGGGCGAGGACAGACCTGTTGTCACAGAGTTACAGTGCATTCAGACCCCTTCCACTTTTCCACATTGTGTTATTCTACAGGTGTGCTCCTTTCCACAGTAAGTCCACAATACATGACATCTCCCTGTTTTTAGTAACAATAGAAAGTTCACACAACTCCGTTTCTGCTCTACATTATATAAACTTAACCACTCAACAACTTAGTGGCTTCACTTTCTTTAACAGCCTCTGCCCTCAGTCTTGGTGTCTTATGGGAACTCTAACAGGCCTCCCACAGCTTGAAGTGTTTCCACAGTTCTCAGTGCTCAGTCTCATTTCTCACTGAGGACTCAGGTGTGGCAGCAGGTAGTGGGACCCTGCAGGTCAGAGTCTTTCTTGGTGGTCTCTTTGTCCTGGTCCTGTCTCTGCAGGCTGCTGTCCGTTCTCCATCAGCTGTGGTGAGTCAGGCACATTTTCAACAGCCTCAGTTTGTTGTGGGGAAATCAAGGCCTCCTTTGTTTTCAGTGTGTGTCTCCTGCTCAGCAAATTCACTGGAGTTAAAATTGTGGTGTTAAGCTGTTTTTAGAGTGAAGTGTTGAGGTACTGGTCCACTGGTGAGAAAACATAAGGGAGTTCATGGTATTTAACACTGATGAGTGACACTTTCAACATCCGGGCACTTGCACAGGTAACCCGTTCAGGAATTTGACAGACATATTCAGAGATATTCAGCTTCATTATGAGAAATGTTAGGAAGTTTACACAAGATTAATAATGTTGTTTCAAAACAGGTTGAGAACAGTTAATTTCATTGAGCTGTAAATGTTGTTACTATTACTGGGCATTGACTAATTTTCTGATGCACAGTGCATAAGACTGCTGGACTCCTGTTTAGTAAAATCACACAGGCAAGAATTATTCAGTAAAGCTTAAGAATGTGTGCTCTAACATGGAAGCTGACATAACGGGATCATTCTGTGCTTTTCAGTGCGTTTGTTTAACAGGCTACAAACATACAGCAGTCAGCATAAGAAGTGTGAGGAGCAGTATTAAGTTCCAGATCTGTCAGGCAGAAAGAGAACGTCTGCACACCCACCAGCTTCAGTTGAAAAAGTATATTTTGGTCCACCACAGAACATTGAGTGTAGTAACTTGTTTGTTATTTAGGCTATTAAAAGACAGGTATTTATCATTTAAATAAGCATGGAATGGATATCTAAGAAATGTCCTGTTGTCCCTCTCTGTCTCTACAGGCTCATCTTGTAGATGGCAAAATGATAATTAAGGTGCAGAATCAAAACCGCAAGAAATACATCAAATTACAAGATGCTGATTTTGAAGAATTAATTTCTGAAGGTAAATGTTGCTAATGTTATATGAATGACCAGTAATTCAGACTGAGTGAAAGTCATTACATCTTATAATTCAAACAATTTACCATGTGACGTTGTCTTTAACCTCATCACTAAGTGAGAGAGAAGTTCTCCATCCCTGTGGAAGATGATTCAGGCACTGAGGTGGATGAAGCAGTGTTTGCAGAATTATGCACAATGGAAGGGATTTGCTTTGTTATCAAGGACAGTTGTGACAATGGTAAATTTTAACTTTATTAATTTTTTTTTTTTATATTGCATTAACAACAGAGTTCATTTCAGATGCTTCTGTTGCATGGAATTAATTATCTTGCTTAGTATTTTAAGATTGGTATATTAAGAGTTGAGATGGAAATGGATTCAAAGTGTTAATTGATCAATAGTTTTTAGTTTTTTTGGCTGATTGTAGCAGTTCTGTCTGGATTGTTATGTTCAGTCAGGGAGGATATGATTCACAAATATGCAGAAAATGAGGTGACTTGTTGATTATATCTTATGCTCTTAGATTCAGGCACATTTCAGTCATCAGCTCCGTCCACACCACTATCCTCACCCAGTGGGAGTTTCCTCTCTGTGTCCATTAGTAGCAGCGACAGTGAAAAATCAAGGCCATTGAAGCACCTGAGAGTGAATGATGAGGCCTTTCAGAGTTCTTCAGCCAGAGATGTGAGTTTATCCTCTGATGTTTGATTTAAATCATATCTAAATTTTCACTCTCACCTTTCTGATTTAATTTATATCCTGTTCTGTTGTGGTTGTTTTTAAACTGCCATTCAACAATTTAGCAGTAAGGATAAAAACATGTCGAAAGCTTGTTGTTGTGTTCACAAAAATCTGTCTTTTTCCTTTGCAATTATTTGGCTTGATCATCCCGATGATCATGATGAAATGTGAAACTAGTTAGCTGCTCTAGGTTTAAATTAAAACTGCTAAATATACCTCTGGGACCAGGCCAGACGGTTCGACCTCGTTAGAAGTATACATTGTACCATTTCATTTCATTATTCAGTGTTGTTACAGTCTGTTTAGCTGATGAAGCAGATCCTGCAGACAAAACCAGGAGGAACAACAGTGCTTGTGTAACAGGGTCAATTATGCAGTACAGAGTTTATCATTATTGGTTGTAGTATTCATTGTACAATCACACAAAACTTGTAAACAATTCACCTGACATGTTAACTCTCCGGAGTAGAAAAAGTGGAACATTTAAGATCGAGCCCCAGTATCCCCACGGACACTTCCCTCTGTCCCCCCATATATATAATGTGTCTCCCGCCTTCACCTCGCCCCTTTTGTTATTGTACTCTGTGGGAGAGGTAAGCGGCATTGTGGTTGGGGAAGTTTCGCTATTTCTGTGTACTTAATATTGCATACTGAGTTGATATATTTGTGTTATGTGATTTGTGTAGGGGCTAACTCCAGGCTAATGGTTGACAGAGAGTTTCGTTTTGTCACCTTATATGCTTCAGATGCTTCAGTGCTGTCCGAATAAACTGAGATCGCCTTCAAAGAAAGAATCTGGTGTCGCAGCGTGGTTAATCACACAAGGCAGAACTTCACCGGTTACACTTGAACAATATGAAGAAACTGGGATGCTGTGTGACGGTAGAAGAAGGCAGGTGGTTAACATTCTTGCAGCACACATGGTTGAGACAGAAGGGTAAGTTCGCTTTAGGCATTTCACAGCTATTTAACCTCCTGTTGTTTTGTTTTCCTTTTTACATCATATGTAAGTTGTGCATTTTTCTTAATTACATACCTTAGTTAAAAATGTATTTTTGTCTGGTTTCAGGTCCCTTCACTTCCTGTCCTCCTGTGTGATTACCTGGCCCCGCCCTAATGTGTTTCACCTGTGTCTCAGTGTCCCCCCTCCCCCAGAGTATTTAGTGTCAGTGTTCCCTTCCCTCTGCTCCAGTTCCTCTTGTCCCCCTTGTGACAGTGGTCCAGCCTTTTGGTCCTTTGTGTATATTTCTCAGTGACCCAGTGTGCGACTACTTTCTGTCTTGTTGCTTCTCTTTTCTCACACCCTGGGGTCCACTTCAGAAAGTGGGTTTAGTGAGTTTCTGAACCCTGAGATGAGGACAGTCTGGGTTTTCTGTTCCACACACTGAGATCCCTTTAATTCTCATTCACTTACTGTGGTTTTTAACTACCCTGCTCACCAGCTACCAATTCTAACTTACTCTGACAAGCTAACCTGCTCTCCGACAGGTTTTCTTCAACAAAGGCTGAGTTTCTGTCTGTCTCCTGTCACACTTTCAGAAGCTTCTGACACGGCATCATGTCCTCATTATAGCGTCTACAGTACAGAGCAGATCAGAGACGTTCATTTTAAGAATTAATGTTGAGACCTCCAGGTATGTCAGTGAGGCGAGCAGTACTATAATCTTTGAGCTCCAAGAAAGGTCCCACAATTTCTCGATTTCAGAGAAATCTACGAACCTGTTTCATTAAAAATCATACAGGGAGATAAGTAAGGAAGGCTAAAACAGTGAGTCAACATAACAAGAGGGACGAGGAAACAGCCACAGAAGAATCTGAAGAAGTTGTCTGCGCAGGTGAAGCTAATGAGTATGTGGACATGGACGCCGTGCACGCCAGCATTACTATCCGTGCCTAAATAAAGGCAGGACACACGGACATGAAGAAGGAACAAAACAGTTTCTGTGAGACAATCAAACAGGACATGAAGGAAGAGCTTGGGAACTTTAAAGAAGAAATTAACCAGAAGCTGAGTGAGATCGTGGCAGAACTAAAAAACACAGAGGCCAGGATGAATGAAGCAGAGAAAACGAGTGGCCGAGGCTGAAGAGTGGAATGCTAATACGAAGGATGTGCTTCTCCAAACTTTGAAGGAACAACAGTGCATCCAGACCAAGTTAATAGACTTAGAAGCACATTCCCGCAGAAACAAACTCCACATCTTTGGAATCAGCAAGGAAGGAAGGAAGGGGACAGTACATGGGAGTTTCTGGAGAAGTTTATCAAGTCCAAGTTATCGCTCTTGGACACTGATCTAGAAATACAATGCTGTCATAGATCACTCAGATCAATGATCACTTGGTTCTTCATCTGCAGAACCAAGGAACTGGTGTTGAACACCACATGGAGAAAAAAAGAGGTACTCCTCAATGGAAAAATAATTTATTTTGACCATGATAATCCAGTAGAAATTATGAAGAACAGAAAGGAATATGCACCACTGCAGAAGATGTTATAAGAAAAGGGACTCGGCGCTAACAAAACTCTGTATTACAATGGGTGACATATCAAAGATTTTACACCTGCCCAGATGGATGAGTGATACAAACTTTGGTTCTTTAAAGGCATCACAACGTACTGTCTTGTCTCTGGTAAAGGGAGATTAGTTAGCTTCCAAGAACTTAAAGATAAATATTACTTAGAAAAACAAGGTCTCTTCAGATACCTCAAGATGAGAGCCCACTTTAATAGTATTATAAAACAGAAGAATGTGACGCAGACCTAATTAACATTTAAGCACAACAGAAAGCTGATCGCTTGAATCTGTTCATGTTTATAGTCACACAATGGAATTTCCACACTTTATATTGAAGCTAAATGGGAGAAAGAAGCTAAAATAACCATCTCAGAGGCGGGCTGGATGAACATTTGTAAAACCCAAACCCAAACACTTCGAGTTCAGGTCATTGGAGGGAATTTACATGGAAAAATATGATTAGATTTTTCATCACCTTGAAAATAAAACAACTTCATACAGATACAGATATCTGACGGATACAGACACCCTACTGGTTAGATATAATAGAGAAGATTAACACAATTATGGGTTTTGAGATTAACCCTGTAATGCCTGATCCCAGAAATAATGGACAGAAAATTCAGATTTTTTGAATCTGGAACCTTTATTTGGCCCTTTCACAAAATTTGAAAAAAGAAATTACAAAAAATTATTTGCATATAGGTTTTTCCAAATTTTATACACGATTTTACTACATACAAAATGCAAAAATTATGTAATTATAACTTGCTTCAACAGATTAAGTGTTCATGATAGAATATTACTAAACATTTCAAAGAAAATGTCACTGGCAAATCGTAAAAATCGCAATTTTCTTTACCTTGATCCAGTGAGTTGGGAACTATTTGAAGGTGGCCAACTTGGATTGTCCCATGTACTGTGTCTGAATTGTTGTAGTGATAAAGGTATCCACCAGGGGTTGGAAGACAAGTATCAGATTGGATACAAGAGGGTTTTGAGTGAAGTTTTTACCATAAGGTGATGCAATAGGTCTCAGAAATGCTTGTATCAAATTTGATGCATTTGGCATTACAGGGATAAACATGGTTTCTCTACAGTATATCTGGGGAATATCTTACCCTCAATTAATTAAAAGTATTTAATTAAAATAATGTTGACAGCCAGCAAAAAAGCAACGACAAGAAGGTGGCTAGCTAAAGAGCCCCCAACAAAAGGAGAATGGATTTGAACTGTAAATGAAATATATAACATGGAAAAGCTAACTTTCTCCCTGAATTTGTGTATGGACAAATTTACCAATTACTGGAGGAAATCGACATCTTATTGTGATACAGAGATGCCCCAACACAACAAGATGTAACTAATGAAAATGTATGTATATACACTGCTCAAAACAATTAAGGGAACACTTTACAGTCTAACACCAAGTCAATTAAACTTCAGGGATATCAATCCGTCCAGTCAGGAAGCAGAAGTGATTGTGAATCAACTTCACCCGCTGTGGTCCAATAAAAGTAACAGGTGCATTGGAGAGGTAACAGCAAGACAACCCCCCAAAAGACAAATGGTATCGCAGGTGGTGGCCACAGACAATTGCTCTCTCTTCATCTTTCCTGGCTGATTCTTCTCTAGTTTTACATGTTGCAAATGTCCTTGTTGGTACTGGTAGCATGAGGTGGTACCTGCAGCCCATTCAGGTTGTACATTTAGTGCAGTTCCTCCGGGAAGGTACATCCGTGTGTGCCGTCACAAGAAGGTTTGCTGTGTCTCCCAGCAGTCTCAAGAGCATATAGTGCATGTGTCGATACCAGGAGACGGGCCAATACATGAGCAGCAGGACTGGTATCTGCTCATTTGTGCAACGAGGAACTACAAAATGACCTCCAGCTGGCTACTAGTGGTACGTTTCTGGCCAAACTGTCAGAAAAACAGACTCCATGAGGGCCAGACACCCTCTAGTGGGACTTGTGCTCACAGCCCATCACCATGCAGTTTGATTGGTATTTGCTAGAGAACACCACATTGGAAGCTCTGCATGTGGCACCCCATTCCCTTCACAGATGAGAGCAGGTTCACACTGAGATCATGTGACCGACGTGAAAGAATCTGGAGACACAGTGGTGAATGTTATGCAACATCATCCAGCATGACCGGTTTGGTGGTGGGTCAGTGATGGTCTGGGGAGGCATATCTTACTGGTGTGCACAGACCTCCTCATGCTAGGCAACAGTACCCTGACTGCTGTTTGGTACCAGGTACATTGACAGACTTTACACTGGTGCAGTGGGCCCTTGGTTCCAGAGTGGCCAGAGTGTGTAGGGAGTTCCTGGATGTCAAAGACACTGATGCTATTGACTGGCCCGCACATTCCCCAGACGTGAATCCTCTTTGTGACCTGCTGAGTCTTCTGCCACTGGAGTCCGTCCACTTCAAGCTTCATCATGAGCTGTGTGCAGAGATGCTCCTCTTGTAAGTGGCTGTCTGAACCTCTGTCATCACTGAGCTGCTTCACCACAGAGCTGCTGCTCACTGGATGGTTCCTGTTCCTGCAGGAGATCAGCAGCTGCTCAGCTCTCTTCAACTTTATTGATATAACATACATAAAATATGTCCTACAAACACTTTGGCCAAAGTGATTCACACAGGATTAAATCAACACAAAAGACATCTAAAGGAAAGGTAGTGGAAGAGCTTAGTGATCTGCATGGAACATAAAACCAAAGAAAATCTCATGTCACAACTTTACAGTTGTTTCTGAAAGGTACAGAGAATCACAACAGTCTAAACAGGTAGTGATAAAAGTGTGAGTGAGGATTCTGAGAGACTTTGGAAATAGTTCTTATTTATTCCTCTAAAGATCTGAGGCTAAAGTGATCCCAAATATGTGATTAGTGTTTTCATTTGTTTGCTGAGACCAAACACAAAGTGTAGATTTTCTCTTGCAGCTTTTAAAAGGTTTTTACACATCCATGTGATAATGTTAGAGAGACAGGTGATGAGAGAGAGCAGCAACGGAGTCATTTGGGGAAACAGAGATGTACAATTGTGTATCATCAGCGTACGGATGGCACCCAATATGGTGATGGTTAAATAAATAAATCAGACTAAAACACGGTCAGAGACCGGCTCATTTCTCATTTACCACTTTGATTACAACGCTCTCTGTGCTGTGGGTTGCTGAATAACCAAATTGGAACTTTTCTGAAATGTTATTGGTTAAACGTGAGTGGTTGATTAAAAACAATTTTCTCTCAAAGAAATGTGTCTGGAATGATTTAACTGGCAGTCCAGATTGATCATTGTATATTGTTGTAAGGCAGATTGCTTGACATCATAGCTGGCAGACGGACAGAGAGCAGTAATGAATGAGTGGATGTTCTTCAGCTGAATTCTCTTCACCCAGCAACTGACGCACGCACGCGCGCGCGCACACACACACACACACACACACACACCCTCATCCTCACCCTCACCCTCTGCAGTGTCCAGTGTTGTCAGCTTCTCCAGATTCATTCATCTTCACTCCATCCCTCCGTCACATGGACCGGCTGTGGGTGGGTGTTGGTGGTGGGTGTTGGCGAGGTGGTGTTCCACCGTCACTCTGTCAACTTCCTGTCTGCAGGATTAGTCGTCACGATGAAGAACAAAGGGAAAGACAAAGACCTTCAGTCATCTACACATGACTTCTCAGCCTCTATGTGCCCTTTGATGTGCATACCACGCTCCTCCTTACAGTGTGTGTGTGTGTGTGTGTGTGTGTGTATACATCAGTTTGCTATGTCGTTTTCTGTGTTTGAATGTTGTATTTGTGAGCTGTGTGTTTGTGTGTGTGCAGTCAGAGTGGCTCCAGGCCCTCATGCGTCAGAGGGCCTTTCTCTTTTTGTGGCCCCTGAGCAAACATATTAAGAACTACCTTATCACTGCTTATACAGCCAGGGCCACACACAAAACACACACACGTTAAATACGAGCCTAAACACACACCACATTCACAAAAAGATAGATTTGACTCCAAACACACAAAGCTCGCCGCCAAACTCCCCAAATGTCACAGGTCCACCAGGAGGCGGGAAGAGGCGGGGCTAGAGGGCCTTCCAGGCCACTCATTGGTGGATATAGAGCTGTCAGTCGCACATTCCGGGTAAAACTGTGGTTTATAAAGGCAAGATCGGTCCAGGGCGTCAGGAAAGAAACGCATCCCACACCGTCCTGACAAGCCTTCTTGAAGAGGCGCATCCATGAACCATGACCAGAGAGACTCACCGTGACACACACATGACAACACAGACATTCAAGTGTAGAGGGGCTGAGAGGACGAGGAGCTGAAGGAGACGAAGACCAGCGTCTGGTTGAAAAACAGAAGAGCTCAACAGACCAACTTCAAAACTCTAAGTCTAAACCATCTGCTAAAGATCTGAACCATCAGCTGAGAGTCTGTAGACCAGGAGAATCCAGACTCGGACTTTCAGCAGAACCTGAATTCATTGCTGCGTTAAAAACCTCCTGTTGTCTCCAGCGCTCAGTCACAGCAGCAATGATTAACAGAGCAGCAGCGCTGTCAGTGATGAAGGTTGCCGTGATGATGCTGATGATCCTCGGGATGGGAGTGGAGATGGCGCCTGCTGAGAGAGGTAAGACAGGTACTCCCAGTGACCACTCCCAGTGGTCTCAGCTCACTGACAGCAGCTGGTTCCAGCTGAGAGGCAGACTGCTGGAAATCTGATGTCAGCGACATCATGAGAGGAGTAAACAGCTTTGTTCACAGAACAGGCCACTTCTCTAAAATAACCACTTGTGTTTGTCCAACACTGTGGTGGAAACCAGGCCAGAGGTTCCTGGACTGGAGGGGGGACACTGAGCATGTTAAACCCCCTGACTGAAGTAAGGACATCTGGAATACGTAGCCATAAAAACAGGAAGTGAGAGCTCCTGAAATCTAATAATATAAATGTCCTGCTTACTTTTATTTTGATGCCTCGTCTTTACTCACCTGTCAGACTGTGTAGTGATGTCACCACGTTCTCACACCTGCAGCAGACAGATGCTGGGGCCAGAACGAAGAGTTAACATCATTTCTCCGTCTCTGTATGAAAGGTCCAGATCATCTCAGTCTCAGTGCTGCAGCTGCACCACAGAGGTCCTCAGCACTGAATCTGAGCCAGTATCTGCAACAGCTGCTTCTGAGTCCCAGAGCAGCTGGAGAGGACGGGACAGCAAAAACCACTACAGGGGCCATCACTGCTGGGAGGCCGAGGACCAGCCCAGAGACCGGCGGTCCAGATAAACGAGCCCAGATGATGAAGATGATCTCAGCCCTGAAGGAGCTGCACAGGACGTTTAACAGCACGCTGAGCTCACGGCTCACCATCCTGCCACGAGGTACTGACGCTGTGAGGGGCAAGTCCACTCGCTGGACGGATCATGGATGGTGGTGCAGGTGAACTTAGAGAGGAGTTCACGTAAAATCAAGGAAAGGAGGAGGAAATCAAAATTCATCAGTATAAAGTCAAATTCAAGTTAGCTTGACAGTTATCACAACATTGTTTGGATCGTAGTAAAACTGACTGCACTCAGGGTGATCACTCGTCCTGTATGGCACAGGATCCACCCATATATGGAGATAAATACTAATTTCTAATAATGTGTCCTGAGAGCAGCCTCACTGTGTCTCTGAGGCGTCGTCCAGCGACATGTTGTAGTTTTAAACTCATCTCTTTAAAACAGAGACTTTCAGAAAAGCTGCTGGACCCGTTTCAGTCTAAAACTCCAGGGCTGTGTTGTATCTGGACGGACACAAACAGAGACCTTTGGAAACGATGATGTAGATGCCCACGGTGGCTCCTGATTGGCTCTTATCAACCTGGACTACCAGTGGTGAAACACCATGGACAATGAATTAAAGTGTTAATGACTGTGTTGTCTTTGCTAATCAACTGCAGAGGAGACAATCTGCTTCCTGTTTACACTGGCTCACACATGCCCAGTGTAGATAAATGGTCATGTGATGTGTGTTTTCAGGTGTGTTAGTGAGGACGGAGATGGTTTTATTTTCCAGCTGCTTCCAGCTGTTCACTGAGGGGAGTTTCACAGAGACAAAATGTCACATCTACAGTTTTATTAACCACTCACCTGTACTCACCTGTTCTCACCTGTACTCACCTGTACTCACCTGCTCTCACCTGTACTCATCTGTTCTTTTTTCATCTTTTTCTTTCATTACAGCAAGCGGCAGAAATTCAGGAAGAAAAAACAAAGCGGTAAGTTCACGTAAAATATTTGCAGATATTTTGACTTGATAACTTGTTTTAATTTGTTCTAACTGATGAAGAGTTGAACAGAAAATGTTAAAAATCCATTTATCTGCTGAGTGTTTGGATCCTCACGTCAGTTTTGAAAACTAAGTTCAGAAGAATCTTCACTGTGGCTCGAGTGAAGCTTGATCATATGGACGTGGTGTAAGAAGGGGTTAAAAACTGCCTTCCAGTCCACACTCAGGGATATGATGTGTGATACACTGAGACGTGTCGTCACCAGCAGAAACACTCAGCAGTGTTTGTGTTGTTGAAGCTTTACAAAGACACACACACTTCGTCTTGGTTTCATTAATCACCTCCTCCTCTCTCTGTTGCTGCTGTGGTGAAGCTCTCTCCTGCTGAGGGAGGGGTCAGGTCCACCACCGCACCCCCAGCAGCGGCCAACAGCACCATGTCCAGAGCCAGCGCAGACGCCAACGTGCCCAGCCTGACCGGTCGGAACTTCAGGAAGTCCCTCCCACCGCAGACCAAGAAGACCAACAAAAGAGGTGAAAGTCAGGAATAAGTGTGTTCTGTTAAGGTTGAACTGAATCATTACAGAAGCTCATGAAGCTGCAGAGAACTGCAGGAAGTCATGGATCAACAGAGCTGTGACTGCTGGATACTGGTCAGAAACCTGGGCTTGTTTTTTTTCCTCCTTTGATGAGGAGGAACTCTGGCGTCACAGAGGGAGATTCCTCCAGTGTGGTGGAGTTAAACCGTGGAGCTGACCTCTGTGTTTTCAGAGGAGCCAAGAGTGGAGTCATTCACACTGAGTCTGCAGCATCGTCAGCAAGATCATCAGTTGGGAGGAAGTTAACTGTTGTCTGATGGAGTCACTTCCTGACACTCAGATAGTTTGGGTCAGGTGACACTGATGTCAGGTACTTCAACCATGGTCTGGTTCTGTGGAGACTCTATGAAATGTTCAGTTTTGATGTCATAAGTCAGAACCAGGTGGGGGTGTGGCTAAACCTGGTCCATTCAGCAGCCACAGCTGGAGGCTCCAGAGACCACCCAGAATGCACCTGGGTCACAGGTGTGTTTGATGTGGGTCACTTAGCGTGCTCACTGGGTGGTGTGTTAAATCAGTGACTGAAGGTTGATGTATCCCGTCAAAGGAAGTAAGATTTTAACAGTACTGCTACTTTTATCCATACTGCTTATTGATCCAAAACGGAACTCTTATTGATCCGGTACTTTAACAGTACTCTTATTGATCAGGTACTTTAACAGTACTCTTATTGGTACTTTGTGTTAATTTGTAAGAGGAAAAGACCAAACTAAAAACCGAATTAACATTTCTTTCTTCATCTTGCTCTGAGTTAAAATTCTCTGTATCAAACTTCGCCATCGTTGTTCTGAACAGATCAATGTTATAAACTGATTTTGTGATGATGTGTTCAAACTAGAACCTTCACACAGGTAATGACACTTCTTCTTCACTGTCTTCAACAGTGTGTTTCTGGAAGTACTGCTCACAGAACTGATCCCTCCAAGACCCGATCCC
Source organism: Trachinotus ovatus (assembly GCA_037074605.1). Taxonomy (NCBI): domain Eukaryota; kingdom Metazoa; phylum Chordata; class Actinopteri; order Carangiformes; family Carangidae; genus Trachinotus; species Trachinotus ovatus. Next base: position 1,154,034 of record CM073655.1, read on the forward strand.
TCCCAGAACTGATCCGTCGAAGACCCGATCCCTCCAAGACCCGATCCCTCCAAGACCTGATCCCTCCAAGACCCGATCCCTCCAAGACCCGATCCCTCCAAGACCAGATCTCTCCAAGACCAGATCATGCCCAGCCACCACTGGTCTCCCTTCTTACTTTTCTACCTTTTATTCATCCTCACTCATCTATCAGCATCATCCATCCTTCCATCATCCCTTTATCATCCCTTCATCATCCCTTCATCATCCCTCCATCTTGTATCCGTTCATGGCACAGTTCAAAATAAAAACTGGAGGAAAGTTGAGGTGAGTTTGTCAAAGACGAGGCCAGAGGTCAAAGGTCAGTCTGTCTAGTGCATGTGCCACTTCATCCCTCCATCCCTCCATCCCCTCCTCTGCTCTGTCTCTCCTCTGACCTCTGAGTGCTAGGAGACTGTTACCGTGGCATCACAAAGCCTCGTGCCCCCCCCCCCCCCCCCCCCCCCCCCCCCCCCCCCCCCCCCCCCCCCCCCCACGCCGGCGCCAGCCTCAGTCAGACCTTTTCATTCACTCATTAATTAACAAGACTGACCAATCATAGAAGACGATGTGTGCCTGTGTGCAGCACATGAACGCCTGTTAACCCTTCCCTCTCCCTCTGAGACAGACACACGTCATTTGGTTTGTGTGTGCAAACTTCAAAATAAAGTTCATCTCTATCACAGCAGAAAAAGCCACTGTGACAATAAAGATTGACATTTTATTTTTCTACAGTCACACTCTCTTCAGTTGGTCATTGGTGAACTGCTGAGGTCACTGCTGAGCTGCTCTCGCAGCACAGACCTCGTTCACTTTCATTTCACTTCCACAGCAGAGCACTGGGAACCACCGACGGAGGCCCTGAAGGTCAAACACACTGTAGAAAACATTCACTAAAGAAAAGTCATGATCAACTTATGAAATATTTATGATTAAATCACTTATTCTCCACCTGTTTCCAAATTGTACCATTTTGCAAATGATTTGTCGGCCCACTTGCAATACCCTCACAGCCCTCCAGTTGTGCTGATGGTCTTTTATGGAATATGTTTTGCACGTCAGGGGCCACCATAGCGATCGTTGATCAGCTCATGAATTCAGCAGCTGGTAGAAACATCTGTGATTTAACATCTGTTTGAACGTCACTCTCCACTGGTCGCTGCTCTGTCCACGTGTTGGAGAAACCTTAAAACCAGCTCCGCTCAGCTCCAGCACCTGGAGGATGAGAGAAGGATGAAGTCTGGGTAATTAATTTATCTCCCAAACTGCAGATATATTGTGTTTTTTATGGTATTTGAAGTGTGACTTTACTCAGTGTTATTAGTCCCAACACGGTACGAGCAGCGGGACATTCTTCCTCTGGATGTTTCCATGGCAACAGGGCTGTGTGTGTTTGCCGTCTGGGTGTGTAAACTCTGGGTCATTACATTCAGAGGGTTTCAGCAGAGGTCACTTATCACTGTTGCCCCGGTGATGAGAGTGTGTGTCTGCACATGCTCGAGTGTTTACGAGTGTGTGTGTGTGTGTGTGTGTGTGTACTTGTACTTGCTACATAGTAAGGACCAAAAACAGTATTTTACTAACAGAGTGAGGACATTTTGGGAAAGTGAGGACATTTTGGCCGGTCCTCACTTTATGAGAAAACTTCAAATAACATGTTGAGGGTTAAGACTTGGTTTTAGAGTTATGGTTAGAATTAGGTTTAGGTTAAGGTTAGGGTCAGGGTTAAGGTTGGGGACTCAGTTGTGATGGTTAAGGTTAGGGTAAGGGGCTAGGGAATGCATTATGTCAATGAGAGTCCTCACAAAGATAGAAGTACAAGTATGTGTGTGTGTGTGTGTGTGTGTGTGTGTGTGTGTGTGTGTTAAATGTACGATCACTTCAGCTTCTTTGAGCAAAAACTCATGACAGTAAAAAAACCTTTTACATTAAATTTAGTACAAAGATTTCAAAATAAAAGCACAGTGTAATAATATTAGATTTATTATCTGCATGGAGCCTCATGTATTAAGATTTGATTATAACACGTTAATAAACTGGTACGTTTACAGTGTGTTGGGTCAGAACAGCCAATCAGACCTGTTGTTGCTGATCCGTGTGACTCCATTTAATTTGTTGGTGGCACAGTGCATGTCTTTAAACAGAGCTGTCAGTCTGTTAAAATGATAACAAATGTAGACTGTTCATAATAATCATTACTTCATTATTTAAAGGAATAGTTTAAACCTTTGGGAAACACCAGGGTCCCTGCTGGTCCTGCTGCAGTCCCTTTATTGTTTCATTATAGTGAAGGACTCTGGTTGTTCCTTCATTTTAACTCCACTCTGCTCCTGCTCCACATCAGAGGTGTGCTTCACTTCATTTCAAACATCGTCAGCACTGATGTTTAGCTACGTGATGGCACCACTGTCCACTTGTCTCCTCTCAGTCTGCAGCTTCTCATCGTCTGTTTGCACAGGGAGAGGGAGGGAAGTGTGCAGCACACTGCTCTGAGTCACCACTGAGAGGCGCTGCCGTGTAAACAGCTGCTGATCCAGCTGAATTCACTGTGAGCTGTGAATGATTTCTGTTCCAGTGTTCACTGCATACAGCAGCTCTCCAGAGAACCCCCCGTAAAACAGTGAAGACACAGACACAGTGATAAAATCAGTTTAATAAAGATATAAGGCCAGAACACAGAGCGGTGTCAGGGTTAATGAACCACCTCTGTCCAATAGCTAAACATGAGATAATGATGCATTCAAGGGAGCTAAGAAAAAACAAACACTTCTGTCTTCTGGTTAAGATAGGGGTTTGGGATGTGAGGCCCAACTTTCTGTATAATGACATCCACAAACTGCTCAATCAATTAAAACACAGCAAAAACGGGTCATTTTATCTACATCATCATTTTGTAATTACAAATTGTAAATTACATTTTTTTAATGTAATAAAGTTGGTTTTTGAATGACAGGAATTGAACCTTTTTATCTGTGTTGGGCTGAAAACAGCTGATGCTGACAGGGACAGATAGATATCAGACAGGAGAGGACTGTGATACAGAACTACAGTGGTCTCTGAGTGAACTAATCAATAATTCATCAATACCAGATAAGCCCCGCCCACACTCAGACAAAAACAGCAGGAGAAACAAGAGGAGGACCTTCAGAGGATCATCACGGAGTAGACTGTCTCAGAACAGAGCAGTGGTCAGGCCTTGACCTTTGACCTGTGAGTCATCAGTAAGATGTTCATGTGTCCACTTGCTGCAGGAGTTAAGTGGAGCAGAGGAGCAGAGTGTTAACATCCAATAATAACTTCAGTATAATTTCTCTGGATATTCACTGAATCTGTGCTGAGTTTGTCAGCAGCTACAGGCTAACGCAGGCTAACAATAGCTCACTTCTCACTCTGTTTGCAGCCACTGTCATAACATTAATATTTAAATGATATTGTAATAATGTTTAAGGTTTATTAAAACCTGGGTCACATCATTTCTGTGATGGACAGACTGTAAAGACGTGTCAGCTAAAATTAGCAGCAACATTTTGTCACACTGAGCTCCAAACAATGTCACAGTGTGTTTACCAGATTCACACCAATATTCATGAACTCTGTCATATTTATTTTTCTCTGAACTAATTTCAGTCAAACTGTTGAATACTACATCAAATGTTTCATGTAAATGTTAGTTAATATGCAAAGTCACACTGCTGGTCAGTGAAAGCACCAAAATAAAAGCTCGCTCCAGAGGATATAATCTAAACATTCAGTCCCATCATCATTTAGGCTTAGATTTAATATTTCCATTTGGCACTAATGTTACATTAAATGAAACATAAATATGACAGAGTTCACAAATATTATACTAATATAGCAGGAGTCTGTAAACTGTTCCAGCCTCTCATCACTGGACTCCTCCTGTTTCTCTGGACAGATCCTGGACTCGTTCTTATCGAGACCTGGACAACAAGACTGATTTTAAACTAACAACTCCATAAGGCCATGACATGTTTAGCGTAGCTTAGCACAAACTCATTAAGGAAGTGTTAACAGTTTCACAAAACTCAGAAACTGTAAAATGTACATTCTGCATCTTGTGTATTCAATATGGAGAAATAGAAAACAGTGTGGAGTTATTGATCTCACCATCTGTGTCCGGCTCTCTTTACAAGTCGGTCTGACTTGTAATGATTATCTTATAGCTTCCTCAGCCCAAACACATACAGGTTAGTTGGTGACTGTGTATCACAGGTGTGGATGTGAGTGTGACCCTATGAGCAGGTGTAGCTAATGGACGGATGAACACATATTTAGATATTTGTTTTGTGCTTCTCCTCTCTCTCCCTCTCTCTGTCCTCATTCTGCAGGTATCTCTGCCTCGGGAGCAGCAGGATCCAGATCCACCAATACTCATCTTTACTATTACTATTACCTGTCTTTATTATTAATAACGCCATTACCGACACAGCTGTTCCTGGTCTCTCTCTCTTCTCTCCCCTCTCCTCCCCCTCCCCCTCTTTCTATCTTCCCCTAAACCCAACCGGTCGAGGCAGACGGCCGCCCACCCTGAGCCCGGTTCTGTTGGAGGTTTCTTCCTGTTAAAAGGGAGTTTTTCCTCCCCCCTGTCGCCAAGCGCTTGCTCGTTGTGGGAACTGTTGGGTTTTTCTCTGTAACAAAGTAAGGTCTTGACCTTACCCTGTAAAGTGCCTTGAGATAATGTACATTATGATTTGGCGCTATACAAATAAAATTGAATTGAATTGAATTGAATATCAATAATCACCCTGACAGATAAAAAAAGGAAAGTCCACAGTGGTCAAGGTCTGAGCATCCATGGATGATGTGAAGGTTTTTATTCCAGCGCTCTGCGACTCAACAGGTTCTGTAGATACGTTAGAAATATATTATTAAATGGTTGAAAGTGATGGGACAGTGTTTGTGTTGTTGTTTTAATTTCACTCATGAACATGATTTTAAAATTTTACATTTATATTTTACCCAGATAGCAAAATAAATCCAGTATACGCCCGAGTCTGGCCCACATGCAGCACAACTGTCAGACACTACGTCCACATCTGGACCAGTTCTGGTGCACACACAGAAGACCCTCTGGCTGTCAGACAGTATGGGAGGATAACAACCAGAATCTGCCCAGATGTGGAAGTATCTGGGCCAGACTTGGGCCGAGGATCCAGACGTTTCATTTTGCTATTCAATTCAAATTTCAAGTGTTAATCAAGTCCTGATTGTTAGAAGGTAACAGGTTACAGGTAGATTTGTGATTTCTAATAGTGTGATCATGTTTGAGTGTGTGAGTTATTTATGATGGTTGTGCAGTGAACTGGTCCTGCCATCGACTGAACGGTGGATACATAGAAATCAGGAATTAACTCTAAGTAAGCACATCTCTAGTTTATAGAATGATTAGCCTGAAGATGCAGTAGATGACTGTGCAACCCAACCTGTGAGAGCACACACACACACACACACACACACACACACACACAGATATCAAACTTACAGAGAAACAGATGTCATAGTGTAGGTTAGTGTTTTTCCTTCCCCTGTTGCTTTTGTTCTACATCTAACTTCTACTGGTTTGATCTTGTTCGTTCATCCCCTGTTCTTTCTCTCTTTCCTTATTTGATTCGTTTTGCAACATCCAGGTAGGCGAACTCAATCTCCCTCTCGGCGGGACACGTGCTGGTGAACTCCTCCCTCTGGTAGGCGCAGTTTAAATACCTCCACACCCCCGTCATCTCTGTCGGGATCTCAAAGCCTCTGTATTTCTTGGCTACGACCTGGAAACAGAAACATGTGGACAGGATGACAGCAGCTGGAGACAGTGGGTCATGTGTTCAGGTTATCTTGACATTGACCACTCTTTGCTCTGAAATATGAAAATGGCTGAACCTTGAGGATGTGCAGTTTAGGCAGGAGGTTGCAGTCGGCCAGAGTGAGCTCAGCCCCATCTAGGAAGCTCCTGGAGGACTCGGGCAGGTCTCCTGAGGCGTACGCATCAATCTCCTCAGGCAGGGGGGTCCGCAGGAAGTCATCGAGACGGCGAAGAGACTTCAGCAAGGCTTTCTCTAAGGCTGCAGAGGTGGAGTCACACAGGCACAGAGAGAAAGAGAAGACAGGTGGACTGCTGGCTCAGTCATTAGGTCCTCTCAACCTGAGCAAACGTTAGCGCTGCATTCACTGACATGTTGGGAGCAGCAGAACACGTTTGGCCTGTAAAGTTTTCTGTTAGCAGCTGCCTATTCACATGTCCAGCAGACACAGATTAACACTGACATTCATGTGGAGTGTTTGTGTCACCTGATCAGTCTCAGTCCAGCACTCTCTCTCTTTTAGCTCTGTGTTTGGTCTCCACCAACTCCTGAGGGAAACACCTGGCTCTGTAGCTGCTACATGCTCTACTGTATGTTCCCTGTTAGCCGACATACTGTTAGCTGACGTGCTGTTAGCAGATGTGCTGTTAGCTGATAGCTTTAAGCTTAAAGAAAAACAGAAAAGCCCTTATCATGACTGAAACCATTTGAACCCTCTGTCCTCCGTCCTACCTCTGACCTTCTCTTACCGTCGTTGGTGTCTTTTCTTGGGTTTTTGATGTAAGCTGAGAACTTGGCAAACACATCGATGCCGGCTGTGTTGGCTTCAGAGTGTTTGGGAGCCAGTCTGGGGTAGCTAGAGTTAAAGACACATGAGAGAGGTCAACTCAACCAATGAAAAGTGATGAAGTGAAACTCCCTCACAGTAAAACCTAACTATGAGTCGTGATGAGCTGCTGCACAGACGACCTGCCGGCTGCTTTTTACACAGATTTCTGTTGACTCCTTTGGGCGGAGGGGCTTGTTTTACTAGATTTGTGGGGACACAGGGTTTGGTGTTCTTCTGCTGCCTTGATCAGTTAGTTTATTTGTGTCATTGTTTGGAACTGATTCATTTCTTTTTTTAGAAAGTCTAATGACCCAACCGTTTATTTTCATAACCTCAATAATTAACTGAGCCTCCTGTGGCTGTGTGTGTTTCTGTACCTTGGTGGGGTCAGCTTCGCCTCCAAGAACTCCTCTATCATGTTGACGTCGACCTTGACCTCGCCATTAAAGGTCACAAAAGGAGGGTTGGTTCCTGGAGCGAGGTCCTGCAGGTCAGCCGGCTTCCTGACAACACACAACACAAAAGACACACACTCACAAAGTTTCCTCCTCATGGCTGAGAAAGTGAACTTCGCCTGAGGTATGTTAAGATCCGACCAGGCACAGTCTGTCTGTCTGTGTTTGGCTGCTGCATCAGAGAGGTGAGGGTCGGGCTGCCAGTTCATGACCTCTGACCTGTGTAAACAGTGTGTTTGGCGCCCTCTGGTGGACACTGTGGACGTGTGTCAGTGTGCGGAGTTTGTTACCGTTTGAGGTCGACAGTGGTGACGTTGAAGATGACTCCTTTCAGCCACAGGATCATGAAGAGTCTCTGGGAGAACGGGCAGTTACCAATGCTCTCCCCATCACTGCCCGCCTACACACACACACACACACACACACACACACACACACACACACACACACGAGAAAATACATTAGAAATGCTGCAGGAATTCATTATTTAAAGCAACGTCACTGTCTTCATCACCACAGACCTAACTCAAACTGTGAGAGACAGATAGGAACTGAAGGGATCCTTAAGTCATCATCATCATCATCATCATCATCATTGTTTTAACGTGTAAATAATCTGCATCACCCTGATCACAGTTTGTCAAAATTAAACAGTAACAAAAGAATGAAGAAACATGGTGGGTTGGTTGGACCATGAAGGATTCACCTGTTGGATCCTTTGTGATCCAACATATCCCAAGATTCATTGCGTGCCAGTAATGAAAGCAAACAACACAGACAGGGAGCCAGAGGATTACACTGTTAAATGTAAGTGTCAAGGTTGCTAGGCAACAGGAGCCACATGGGCCAGACCATCTAATTTTGGTTCGACCTTCATGGTCTATGATGGCTATGAAGGGCCACACCTCGTAGACTTTGTCCTCTGAAGGATGCAGCTCCTGATTTGGGACAAAGCTTACATCAGTGACACATCAAGAGCAGAGGTCAAAGGTCAGAGACAGTCGTAACCATCCTCCTCCATATCCATCAGAGGTGTCACATGATGACACCTCAGTGACACCTGAGTAAACACCATCTGCTGATGAAGGCCATGATGCTACCTGTCCACTACCTGTTCACTACCTGTCTCTACCTTTTACTACCTGTCTCTACCTGTCCACTACCTGTTCACTACCTGTTACTACCTGTTACTACCTGTTACTACCTGTCTCTACCTTTTACTACCTGTCTCTACCTGTCCACTACCTGTTCACTACCTGTTACTACCTGTTACTACCTGTTACTACCTGTCTCTACCTGTTACTACCTGTCTCTACCTGTCCACTACCTGTTCACTACCTGTTACTACCTGTTACTACCTGTCTCTACCTGTCTCTACCTGTTACTACCTGTTACTACCTGTTACTACCTGTCTCTACCTGTTCACTACCTGTTACTACCTGTTACTACCTGTCTCTACCTGTCACTACCTGTTACTACCTGTCTCTACCTGTCTCTACCTGTCTCTACCTGTCACTACCTGTCTCTACCTGTCTCTACTTGTTACTACCTGTCACTACCTGTCTCTACCTGTTACTACCTGTTACTACCTGTTACTACCTGTCTCTACCTGTTACTACCTGTCACTACCTGTCTCTACCTGTCACTACCTGTCTCTACCTGTCACTACCTGTCTCTACCTGTCTCTACCTGGTACTACCTGTCTCTACCTGTCTCTACCTGGTACTACCTGTCACTACCTGTTCACTACCTGTCTCTACCTGTCACTACCTGTCTCTACCTGTTACTACCTGTCCACTACCTGGTACTACCTGTTACTACCTGTTACTACCTGTCTCTACCTGTCACTACCTGTCTCTACCTGTTACTACCTGTCCACTACCTGGTACTACCTGTTACTACCTGTTACTACCTGTCTCTACCTGTCTCTATCTGTCCACTACCTGGTACTACCTGTTACTACCTGTCTCTACCTGTTCACTACCTGGTACTACCTGTTACTACCTGTCCACTACCTGTGCCCGTTGAATCCCAGGCAACTTTGTGGTAAGGAGCCATGATGACACGTATTGACAGCAACCAATCAGAATGTAGGAGTGCTTCACTCCAGAGAACACTAGAGAACACAACCGTGTGAACTTTTGCTCCTATCAAACTTTTGTTCCACAATAGTGGAGGAACTGACCTGGCGTTTCCCTCCTTTACGACGTGTCGCTGTTTGTTTGCAGAGACTTAAATTAAAAATCGAGACCTGGACAAAGGTGTGTGTGTGTGTGTGTGAGTGTGTGAAGTGTAGCCTAGCATATCATTTGTATTTTGGGAATTACATGCTAACTATTGCCATAGCATGCGGAACGTGACATTAACATTAGCGTTGCTAATTTAAAGACTTGATGTGGTTAACTTATACACTGTATATGGGCCAATGTGTAAGACCAAGCACGAACTAACTTGTTCACTGTGTTTCATGTACGTCAGAGCACCAGTGAACTACACCAGTGTCCCTGTTGAGGCAAGGTTTCAGTCTGAATGTATAGTTAGAGAGCAGCTGGTGAACACAGTGGAGCTTTTAGCAGCTACATTAGATGGACCATTGTCTGACCCCACCCACACCCAACCTGCCCTGTGTGGATCCTGCAGAAATAACCAGCCTGTGTGAACACAATGAAGAGGAAGCCTCACTTACCTTCACAAACAACTCAATGGTCGGGAAGCCCAGTTTTCTAACTGCTAAGTCGTACCAGGACATGGTGAGGAAGCTCAGTTAATCCACATCAGAGGTCGTGTCATTCTCCAATAAAACCATGACAACCACCAACCAGTGTGTGTCTGACTTGATCCGTCTGCTGGTGGACTGACCCTCTCTGGTTTGTCCCTGTGTCCTCCACACACAATCCCTCTTTGTCATACTAAACCCTAAGAGTGTGTGTGTTTGTGTGTGCGTGTGTGTGTGTGTGTGCATGTGTGTGTGTGTGTGTGTGTGTGTGTGTGTGTGTTTTCTTTATGTTAGCACCCCTCCAGTGACACTCAGTGGTTTGCTGCAGGTCTCTGTGTTTCTGCTGCTTCTCTTCACGATGACTTTAATAAACACAGTTGTTTGTTCTGTGTGATGGTGGGAGCCACAGAACAGAGGCCCTTCATCTGTCAGAGGAGTGGGAGGCAATGGAATCTCTGCTCCAGCACACACACACACACACACAAACAGACGGGTGTCTTACAGCAGGGATGGAAAGATTCCCCCCCCCCCATGGCAGATGAGACGTCTCTGTTGTTTGTGTGTTGTGTTCTCCTGTTTTTTTACAGGCCAATACTAATTTGTTATTAAATGTAATTTATAACTGGAACTAGTTGTGAATTCAGCCCAGAAGAAAAGTCCAGATCTCCCCAGAGTGAGGTATGTCACATTCACAGTGTGAGTGTGTTAACATTGACTACACTGCTGATTCTGTCCATCACTTTCAGTTTCCTAACATCACCATATCTGACCAATGATCTTTCAGCCTGCGTTCCTCCAGTCCCAGTCTCCAGTGCCAGCCCCTGAACGTTACTCTGGACAGTCACATGAACTGAACACATCCACTGTAAACTCCCGCTGATGATCGGGTCTTCCTGTTACTCAGCCCAGGCCTCACACAGACTATAAATAAAGATGGACGCAGCATCTGTGACGTCACCCACAGGTATTGAAGCTCGGAGGGAGCTGCTTCACCGTCGCCATCTTGGCAGTGCCTGTCTCCACCCCTAACTTCCAGCTAACCCAAATATGGTCAAAGAGGGGGTGTGTGTGTGTGTGTGTGGAGCCGAGATTTTTGTAGGCAGTATACACCCACCCACCTGTCAATCAAAGTGGCCACCCCCTCAATTCTCCATAATTTTAGTCCTTAATAAAATGTAAATAGGTGAGTTCTGTAAAACTCACCCTGTACAGTTGTCATGAAGGAGGAAATGATCTCTAGAGACCAGAACTGACCAAAACCAACCTCCAGGTGTGAAGCCTGAAGCTGAGAGCTGCAGTTCCTCTAACGACCACCAGAGTCTGGCTCCAGCAGTGAGTCAGTCCCACAGACTCCCATGTTCACATGTCTTTACAGCAGAAAGAAACATGTTTACAGCCTGGTACAGAAACTGCTCTGCTCTCTAGAGATCATTTCCTCCTTCATGACACCTGTAGCTGAATTTATACAACTCACCTGTTCACATTTTATTAAGGACTAAAGTGATGTAGAGTTGAGTTAAATGCATTCACTATACCTGTTGTTAATTAGCCAGCAAATTAATTAGCCTTGGTTTAGCCTCTGTGCAACACTCCCAGCTGTGCTAACAATGCTAACGGGGGTGTATCGTTATTAAACCATCACTGACCAAAGTCTCGACTCCACTCGCTCCTCCTCTTTGTCCATTTTTGGATTAGCAGGGAGGTAGGTGGAGTCAGACACTGCCAAGATGGCAACAGCAGATCAATTTCAGAAGCGCTCCTCAGAGACTTGTGGGTGACGTCATGGAGGATATGACCATCTTTATTTACAGTCATGCATGTAATGAAGCTGGTGGTGGTTACTTGTTCATAACCCTTCACATATATCATCCTGGGTCTCTAACCCTCACCACATGTTAACATCTGTCTCCTCCGGCCTCCTGCAGCCTCCAGCCTTCTACCACTCTGCTCCTTTTGCTTCTTATTGCTGACTATGATTACTGATTTTTTTGCATTATATGATGTATTATGATGCATCATATTTCCTGATATGATATTATTTCTATCTCCTTTTTGGTTACACACACACACACACACACACACACACACACATACACACAAAATTGCAAAGAAAACAAGCAGTTTCTCTATCAAAGACAATGATATTCAAATGAAGGTGGTACAGTGCTTAAATTGTTCCATTGTGTTGCTTTGCTCTGTTGGTTACAGTTGGTTGGTTAGGTTACAGTGACTTTGCTGTTACAGGTTTTTTTTTGCATGAAATGATGTATTATGATGCTTCATATTTCCTAATATGATATTATTTCCATCTCCTCTAGGAGCTGAATGATACAGAAGCAGAGAAAGGCCATACTCACAAATATTTCCCGTTATCTTGAGATAACGACATATTTCAGGAGAAAAAGATTTTTTGTTTTCTAGAGATAATGGGATAATATCTTAAGAAAACAAAAGCTCATTTCATCTCGTAGATTTGTGAATGTGGCCTTTCTCAGCTTTTGTAGACGCACCCATGCTACAGTCAGAATGCCTTTATTTACCCTGGGGCCTGGTAGGGGGTGAGGCTGAGTGCAGCTCAGAGGATCAGCAGTGGACTGACAGACTGGAGCAGATCTGATTTTAATCATCGTCCACTACCAGCCTCATACTGATTATTAATAACCCAGTGAGTCCACCCTGGTCCTTGCTGATAAACATAATGTAAATGCAGTTTTTAGTCTGAGGTGAATGTTTCCAGCAGCGCTGTGCCCAGAGCTCTCAGCACCAAACAGCAGGTTAATCAGCTTGCAGAGTGAGAATGCAGAGATTAACCCTGCATGCTACTGGCAGCGGCACGGCACTGTGGTACTGTTCACTCATTGGTGATACATGAAGGAGCATGAGAGAACAGTCTGGTGTGTCTTTATGACAAATATACACCTGCACTGGCCCGGTGTCAGTCTGAACTGCGTCCATCAAATAACAAAGATGCTTGATCCTCTGCAGAATATTTCTGTGTACCTCAGTCTGTGCTGGCAGCAGAGACCCTGACAAAGGGGGCCATTGTTCAGATGTGAGCTCCCACAGAGAACAGCCTGTTGAGTGTATGTGTGAAGCAGCTCTCAGATATTAGTGCATTTTTTCTTGGCGTTAAACCTCTGAGCTGGACTGTTCTCTTTTATTCTCACCTCAGTCAGGAATGTGCTGCTAAAGCCTAGAGAAAAACCTCTGTGTGCGTCTGTGTGCAGGTTAAGATCACCTATACATTGGTGTTTATTAAAGTTAAATTATAGTGTATTGAGTATTCCTATTATTTTGTCCACTTCCTCTAGAAGTGCATGCATGCAGCAGTGTAGGCTACCATGCCTGATGGATTAGGATATCACTGTCTTAATGGGATAAGGTAAGCAGATCAAGATAAGGTGTCTCCCTCACTTGTTCTCCCTGGATCTCTCTCTCTCTCTCTCTCTCTCTCACACACACACACACACACACACACACACACACACACACACTCACACACTCAGACACACACAATTGCAAAGAAAACAAGCAGTTTCTCTATCACAGACACTGATATTCAAATGAAGGCGCTAAGTGCTTAAATGTCTTCCATTGTGTTGCTTTGCTCTGTTGTAGGTTACAGTGACTTTGCTGTTGTTGGTTGTTTTTTTGAACAGGAGTGCTGCAGGACTGCCTCCCTGGATCAGAATGGCTCAGCTGTGGCCTAAATCTGTATTTTCCTGAGTTATGCCAGTCTGAATGGTTCTTAAAAACTGGTCCAAGTGTGCTAGTGCAGACCTGTTCATGTAGGCCAACTCAAACTGGCCCTGGCCTTAAGGCAGCCATGTCTGGATCAGAGCCAGCCTGGGCCAGAACACTCAACTGCAGCTGGCCTTACTCAGTTCACTGCCTGTGTTGTATCATAAATGTTGAGGTTCCTACGGCCTAACTGATGGAATATGTTCAGTGAAGTCAATCTTGCATGGAGTCCATTGAAGAGTTTTTCTATCAGTGTTAACTTCAAAAAACACAAGAGGCTGCAACTGTTTCTTCAGGAACCAGTGAGATGATGAAACACAGACAAGGAAATCGAAATCATTTAGTAAAGGACCAGAAACACCAGCCACATTATGGGTGAACTCATCTATGGTAGGTTACAGCTGTGTACAGTCAGTGAACACGAAGCAGTGATGTGTGTCATCTCCTCAGTCATTTTATCACATTTGCTGTTACGTCAACCACTTCTTCTGTTTGTAGGAACAGAGTGTGTGTGCTGTGGACGTCAGCTGAACTTAAAAGCTTATCAGACATCAAAACACTGCAAAGCAGGAAGACAGGGATTTTATCCTCCATTGTGGATGGGATACAGCTTAATTAAAGCATTCATCTAAAACACTTCCAAAAATGTGGAACTGGATTGGCCTATGCAAAGAATTGCTACATGACTTTGCATTACACTGCAGCAAAAGTTGACCAAGGTTCAATATTTTTTCCAGATGACCCTGATTTTGCCAGAGGCCTCCGCACTGGGACCTCTGTTCTACAGCGGTCGCATTGAAGTGAATGAGGAAGCTGTGTTCACTGTGTGCGACTGTTATCAGCCTGGACATGGTCTGTGTTTAAACTTACTAGATAATAGTTCATTGTCATCCTTTAACTACTGTCATATTAATACTGCATCTTGAGTTGAGCCCACCTTTGTAAACCTAAAGGTTTACAGCTCTATCAGGTCTTAGAACCACTACAATGGATGAACCCTCATTTTTCACCATCTATGTACATGAAGTGTTGTTGTGTCGTAGAGGCTGTGTATGTTCATAAGGCTGATTACCTTGACATAGAGTGAGATCTTATAGTCCTGGTCTTGGGGTGTTCCGCTGTTCCTGTGCACAGGAGGCAAAGGGCTCTCCACCCTCCTATGGGAGATCAGTTTCACCTCCTCTCTCTTCCCCTCAGTCATCTCCTCCCGCTGGGGGATGTATGAATGGCCGTCTTCCAACAGCACCACTCGTTTTCTTTTCACCTGCTCATCTTTTTTCTTGGGCAGGGATTCATCTTTGATTACTGACTTCAGCTCCTTTATCCAGTCCTCCTTCCTTGGTGGACTTTTCTTCTCTGGCGATGTTTCCTTCTTCAACCCTTCTTTCCTTCCCTGTTCGGTTTCCCAGATGTCTTTTTTCAAAGGCTTCGATTCTTTCCTCCAGTCTTTCATTTCTGGTGCTCTTTCTTCGTCAGGTTGATCATTTTTTATCCAGTCAGTATCTTTTCTCCTTGATGACAGTATTCTTGTTGTCCCCCATCCTTCTTTCCTGAGTGGTTGTGGCTCAGGACACAAGATCCCATTCTCCATTGCTTTCCTCAGTCCTTTAACTCTTCCATTTGTTTCTGACTCTGCCTCTCTGTTGTCATCTTTTGACTTCTTGTCCTTTTCTTCCTCTTCTTTTTCCTCTTTTTGCTTCTCACCTTTCTCTTTTCCAAGTTCAACTTTCTCAACTACTAACTCTTGACATTCTTCATTCTTTGTCTCCATTATGGCATCTTCAGAAGAGGCTGTAATGGTGGCAGTCTTCAGGTCTCTAGTCTGATTCTCCTCTATCTCTTCAATCTCATCATCTAAAACAGTCACAGGCTCTTCTGCCATCTCTACCTCCCCCACCATTGCTTCTTCCTCTGCTCCTCCTCTCCTCCTATCTTCTACAAGAGCCATCTCTCTCGGCTGTTCTCTCAAGTTTTCCCCCAAATCTGTCACTGCATCTATGAGGAGCTGTGGCGTTTGTTCCTGCAAATCACCACTTCCCTGTGTTGTAGACCCATTCTCCTCTGAGCTAACCTCACTCTCTGGCTGGTCCAGTTCAACTTCACCCCCTTCCTCCAGTTCAAAGGCCTCCTCCACCTGGTCCAAATCCACATCTCCCTGTGTATCTAAAGGTACCTCCTCAACATACTGCACTGCTGGCTCTGGAGGACCTACCATAGCTGGGCTTTCTAACTTGACGATAGATTCTATCTGCATTTCTTCATCACCTCTTCTGTTGTTTTCCTCATCCATTAGCTCTCTACCGACAAACTCACCTGGCCTCCCCTCCTCTTCCATAGTTCTTCCTCCCTCATCCAGAGACTTAACCCCAACCTGTTGCACTTGCTCTTCCTCTAGCTCCTTCTGGTTGATCCCTCCCAACCATGTTTCCTCAACCTCTCCTCCTGTGAGTGACTGTTCTTCAGAAGGTACAAAGGCCAACTCTGGTTGCTCTACTGTCAGATTTGCTTCACCTCCAAAGTCTACAACATCATCAGAAGCAGACTTTGCATCCTTCACAAACTCCTTGGTTCCCTCTTCCTCAATATTTGCCACAATAGAATCCTTCTTTTTCAATGTGATATTATTAGTTGGCTCAGTTTCCTGTTTGCTTGATTCTGAGTTGTTCTTCTCATCAGTGTTTTTCATTTCATTTTGATTCTCACTGGTTGATTGGTTGGTGTGATTGTCCACCACTTCAACTGTATCAGTTGTATTGAAAGGTGTGCCAGTGTTGCCAACAGCTGAGGTTTGGCATTGATCATTTTGAATGTTGACTTGCTCTATCCCTGTGGTAACAGAGGTCACATCTGTTGTTAGATCCTCAGTGGTTTCTGTCACCTCACTATTAGTGAAAGGAATAACAACTTCTGTTTTGATGGAATCATCGGTAGTCAACTGTGTAGACTTTCCTGATTCCTCCACAGGAATACTCGATTCTTGAATAGTCTCTGCATAATCAGTGGTGGACACATTCTGGTGTTCCTCTAGCTCATTGTCTCCCTCCTTCATCTCTTCCTCTCTTACCGGTGTTGCTGAACTTCCTATCAATGTCTCTTGATTAACTCCATGGCTGTCTAATATCTGGTCTTGACCTTTCTCAACCTTTGCCCTACCTTCTTTGTCTCTTGTTTGTTCATCTTTCTTTTCATGCACTTCATCTACCATTTCTGCTCCTCCCTCGCTGTTTTCCTCCGGGGTTTCACTTCCACCTTCCCCCTCTCTTATTACTCCATTTGGTAACAGGGCCACTTGTATAATCCTCACTTCCTCCCTTTCACCCTCCTCTCCACAGTTTCTTTTGGCTTGCCCATCTTCTGCTTCAGCCATCATCAAAACATCTTCCCCTACCTCCTCAGCTAGTTCCACTTCTTCATCTTCCTCCTCTCCCCCCTCATCTTCTCTATCTCTTTGGGTATCAAGGTCTGAACTGATAGCTTGTGGGCTGTGGGCTATGGTAGAATTTGATAGGTCTGGGTTTGGGCAGGAGCTTGATTGAGCCATGGGAAAGTTTGAGGAAAAGATGGCACACTCACTCAGGAAGAAATCGTCCCTAGGTCTCCAGGATCAGTTCCCTAAGATGTCAAACTTGTTGAATGGGTCTAATACTCCAGAAAAGGTCAAAGATCGAATTTAGAGGCAATAAGACTAAAAGTGCTGATTTGTAGGATAGTTCCAGTTCCCAGATTAGGTCCAAAAGAGAATATCAATGTGTTACTGAGGACACCCAGGTCAAAAAAAGTAAAATAAAGCCAATATTCCAGTAAAAATTCAAAAAGGATCTTACAGTATATTTCAAAGCAAGAGGCAACAAGTAGAACAAAAGTGTTCCCACAGTCACAAGCGGACACAAATCCTGGAATAGCTCCAAAGTTGCTATGTGAAGGATGATTTTCAGAGGAGTCCAATTTTTCCAGAACAAGAGATTACAAAGCCCTGAAGATCGTGAAAGGTCTCTACAAATCCCAGAAAGTCCCAGATTTCCGGGGAAGGGAGACAAATTCTGAGATTCACTGTTCCAAAGGTAATAAGATGATGAGTTCAGGTGTACAGGTTTAGGATTTGTAAGTACACACTTTTTATTCCTCACTTGTGGCTATAGGGCTCCCAAACCTGCACTACGCCTTAAGCACGGTTACACATCAATAAATGCATTCTCTCTCTCTCTCGCTCTCTCTCTCTCTCTCCAGAGGATTAAATGGAGGCTGATCTCCACATGACCAGGAGCTTAAACCCCACTGCCACCCAGGGACCAGCGCCACTTGAGTTGAAGTTATACACACACAACAGTAAAGCACAAACAGTTGTAGTTAAACTCCATATTTAAGGCGGACCTTCCCTTTAAAGTTTTGTTTACATAGGCCTGAGCAGTGATGCATAAACAACACATTTTATTCTGTCCAAAGACACTCAGTAAGCCATGCAAACAGACAGTATATGTTTGTCATTTTAACATTTTTAATAGTTGGTGTTGATGGGTATATTTTTAATTAATATTGGGCTCCAGCTTTTCCACCAGTTTCGTCCATGTGTGGCTTTCAGTAACCTCTCAGAATTTTTAAACAATGTGAAACACTTTTTACAACAACAGCAACACTTTGTCAAAACCTACAATAAGCAGAGCCCACCACAAGAGGGCAGAACGTTGACCCCAAATAACATCTCGGCTGCAAAGACGTGAAGAGCAGCAAACAATATGAAACAGAGCAGAGTGTTAATTAGATAGGAACTTAATGCCCATGTTTGTGGAAAATTATCTTTGGCTTCACCACACAGTGTTAAAAACTGTTGGACACAGGTAGTAGAAAATATATAAGATATGATGGATTACAATAGGAGATGGGTTAAATTTAGAGTTCAAATAAAATTTAACAGCATTCAGCAGGAAGGCTCTTACCTGTCTATTCCCTGAAGGTAAGAGTTGTGAGAAAGATCAGTTGTAATTTTATACACACTTCCAGGGTTTATTTACTAACATTAAAATCATTTCACTTCTTATGAAGACTTTGTCCCTGTGTGGCTTCTCTAACAATGTAATCAGTATTATTATCTGTGAAATTAAGGTGGGGGCATCAGCTCCAAGATAATTAAAACCACTGATTGTTGTCTATGTAGTGATGGTCAGAGGTTGCAGTTTATCAGAAGAACTAATCTTTCCCCAGTTAATATTGTCATAATGCAACATGAAAAGTGATTAACTTTTCCCTTTAAAGCATCTACCATCAAGGTTAGTATACCTCTCAGACACTGCTGGTTTGACCATGTGAAAATTCATGACTGGCTTGAACACACTGAAGAAACACTGTTAAGAAAGCTGCTAAAGAGAGGGACGACATTAATATAGATCTCTTAGTTATAGGGGAGGGACGTTGTATGGAATAAAATCAGTCAAGAGTGGAGGAAGAGAGGAGGGCACAGTAACCTGAACAGTCTCTCCATATTGGTTTGACACTAACAGAAACAGTAGAGCATGTGCTCATTAACTGAAGGAAATATGTAGTGAAGGCCGGGACATGCAGGGAGCAGGTCTAACAGGAACAGACCTGACCGTGGTGAACGTGGGGCAGAATTTAAGGATTGTCAAACATGGATACGGTCAAAGTCTTTTTTTCTTGGAAAACTTCACACTGAGTGAAATGACCTGACGTATCTGAGCAGCAGCCATGATAAGAGCTGGCCCAAGTCTCTGGATGAAAAGGAAAGGAGCTTCAGTGCTTCCTATCTCATCTCCTTTAGCAGAGGATACACTGGACTTTCCTTTACTAAAGGAAAGGAAAATACCGTCCCACAATTCCTTGCTGTAGCAACATTTTAAACAACACACGATCCTTGTCTGAATGGCTGAGCTCCGAATTCAACTCCAAAATCAATCCCTTTCAAATCCAGTTTTCCAGGTCCAGTTTGCATTTGTTTTAAATAAAGCATTTTTTTTTAAATCGTTTTATTTAAAAACTGTCCAAAGTTTATACAGCCTATTTATGTCTGAAAAATAATTTATTCTGACCCCTTACTCTGTTTCTTATTTTTACTGAATTATTACTGTGATGGCTCCTCTTTTTCTACTTGTATATGTCATGTTAGCGTATTTCAACATTTCAGTCCTGTTCAGGAAGTGTTGTTTGGCTAAGAGTTAGAGAAGAGAAATGAGGAAAGATTATCAGGCTTTGCGGCCGCAGCCCGGCAGGTGGCAGCAGTGCAGCCCCATTCTGCCGTAAAACGCCGACGAAGAAGAAGATCAGCTGCTGTTGAATTTACGTCATCTCCTTTATCCCCTGCGCCATGCTAACGAAATTACCCCGGAGGGTTATTTATAGTTAATTCTGTGGTGTTTTGTGCCGTTCCCGCTGAAGACAGCAGCTGCTGCCAGACGACCGCCTTCACCTGCAGCGGAGTGAAGGACGGAGCCTCGAAGTATCGCGGGATTCGCCTGTTCCGCAGCGAGATTTCTTCTTCCTGGTTAGCATAAGGTGCTAGCGGCTTAGCGCAGCCTGTAGACAGCTTTCTCCCCGGGTCGCTGTGTGGAAGAAAAGCTGTTTGTCGTCCTGAAATAACGCTGTGCTGGTACGTATGACGGGACATACACCGGTGGCTGTCGGAGGTAGTGGTTAGCCGGCTAAACCGTGCTGTTTGTGTGGATGTCGGTCTCCTGTTCGCAGAAAACACCGCGGATAGTCGTGATGCAGCAGGCGGAGAATGGCGGTGAGGAGGAGGCCACGGTAGACGTCCAGTTTACCGACTTACCAAACGCCCTGATCGCCTGCAAAGTGCCGGAAGATCTGTTCAATGGAGGCGGCTTGAAGGTGAGGACAAGAGGCTGTGTGGCTGTGTGGACCATGATGCTGCCTCTGGTGAAAGTGGGAGCGCTGCTCCTGGATTTATAAAATATATCCGACGGTTTCTGTGATCTTCCAGAGATCGCCCTCTCTCCTGGAGTTTGGTGTAAGACTGCGCAGGTGTCTCTGTGAGTGACAGCAGGTTTCTCCCGGTCATAAATCCTCTAGATGAAGGTAAAAGTGAAAGAGAAGATGAAGTACTGCTGTTGATTGACTGAGCTGTACATGCTCAGTTTTATCCCATGGAGCATGAAGATGACATAAGACACATGCCTCACTGGGAGGTTTCCAGTAATGTTCCCTTTGCACTTGCTGCCAGTCGAGTACAGTAGATCTGCTGAACAGTACAGCTGGAAACACATGACAAACACAAGGCCTCTCTACAGCCTTTGGCACATACAGGCATTCTGTCTACAGCAAAGATATGTCATTTAAAAATGTAGTGATGTCTCATCCTATCAGCTGGAACCAGCAGGGTCAGATATTACACCTCAGGACTTACTGTTAGTACCAACTGAAATGTGCCTGTCATAAAGCGTACAGCACAGGAAGGATCGGACTGTAGAGGTTCTTTCTCTGGTTATCAGATATGTGTTGTTGTTGTACTGTTGTACTGAGGCAGGGCTCTTCTTCTGCAGCTGACAGTTAAGGTTTCACATGGGCTCCTTTGCAGGAAAAGCGTTGGTAAGGTATCAGAGAGATAACCGGCTCTATAACCTGGGATTTCTGGACAATAGCTAAACAAGCTTAAGTGACACTCAGTGATCACCAACACTGCAGCTGACTGCACTGAGCCTGTGAAGGGAAAGTGACAGTCGAGCACTGTGATACAGCTACAGTTAAGCTGTCAGGGTCACAGACTCATCTACTACCAGTCAGCGCTGTGATGCAATTCTTCCTCTGAAGGTGCTGGCGACGCATCAGCTGCCTTCTCGACCTTTAGCTCACTGGTTCCCGGCAGAAGTGTTTAATTTTGAAGTGGTGTTTCCTGCTTCCTGTTGAGTCGAAGCTCTACAACATGCAGCTTTACAGTACAAGTAGCCTATCAGTGCCTGTGCTGTTGGTCACGTGACCCTCGCCTTGCAGGTCTGTTGATGGTGGCGATCGTTCCAGAGTCTTTGCAGCTTGTAGCAGGGACTCAACATGTTAATCCCACAGAATGAGCTTTACTTCAAATAACAAGACCAAGACAAAACAAACCAATAAAGTGATTTGTGCAGCAAAGCACTGAAGTTTGTAAAGTGTTGTGTTGCCCTTTTCAGACCTGTTTCCATGGCATTCTGTTAAAATAGTTAAAGTCTATTTACAGGAGTTGGGGAGTACGACTGCTGATATAAAACTTGTGTATAAAGGCTGCGGTGTCTCCAGAGGTGTCTCATTAATGTCCTCATGTGATGTCACTTGAGTCAGCATTGGCTGGATCTGAAAAGTGAATAAATCCTGGGTTTTGGAGGGAAGTGAGCTCTCCAGACCTCTGATGACCTCGCTGCTCCAGGCTACGTCAGCTGTCAACCACAACACACCCAAACCTCCAACAGAGCTGTTGGTGTTCAGCTGCATTGTGGGTACTGTAGGCATGACAGGTGAGAAGAATGTGTGGACTGAAATCTGGTTCTGCTGCTCAGCTCCTCGACCGTCTGGGAGGGAGT
Source organism: Trachinotus ovatus (assembly GCA_037074605.1). NCBI lineage: Eukaryota > Metazoa > Chordata > Actinopteri > Carangiformes > Carangidae > Trachinotus > Trachinotus ovatus. The sequence goes on from CM073655.1 coordinate 1,176,128, forward strand.
CTGACCTCTGAGGAGTGACGATCTTTGTTGTGTTTCTCTTTGTTTATCAAGATGGAGGGAGGTAACCCCGCCCCCACTTGAGCCCCCCCATGACGCCATAGAGCCGGGTGGAGGGACACTAATGAAATGTTAGTTCTGATGATTCATTACAGACATTTAGTTTTTATACTGGAGCAGCCTCAGTAAATACAATAAACCACAATACATTCTGTGTGTGTGTGTGTGTGTGTGTGTGTATGGGGGGGGAATAACAGTCAGACAGTGGAAAAATCTTTTCTTCAGTGGAATGATCCTGTGGGAACTGACACATCACAGCTCTCACACACACACACACACACACACACACACACACACAGACAGATCACCAGGTAGATGCAGGCACAGGGCAGTGAGATGAGCCCGGCTTCATGCTGTTATAGGGGTCTGCTGACGGTGATGGAAAAGGGAGAACAGAGGAGAGGGGCGGAGGGCTCCTGGTTTCCTCTGCTCCCATGATCCTGCTGCAGAGGCCTGGGGGTCAGCTGACGGATCGGATGGCAGAATATTCCACTGAGCCTCTGGATGTTGTTGAAAACACTCTGCTGTTTTACTGCTGTGAAGGAATGAGTGTGCTTCAGAGGAACGAGCTCATGTTGAGTAAGGGGGCGGGGTCATGTGTAACCAGGAAACGCAGTGAGACTGACAGGTTCCACTGCTCTTCATCAGCATTAGGCTGTGATAGGTTTCTGTCTGGCAGGGCCACAGTTTCATGCTGAGTATTGTCTCCAAACATTCTTTAGTATTGAAACAAAACTTCCTGAAATCTCATTAAGAACAATGACAGTTGTGCTAATGAAGTTAACAGACAGTTATTACCATCAGTACATTTCACCACAGCTGGTACTTCTTTATGAGGACCCTGTATCCGCCCCCAGATGTTGGCTTTACATTGTGCCTGTATTGTTTGGCTGTAGATGCTCTATTGGTTATTGATAAGTGAAGCATATGGAAGAGGACATCTGAGAATATAATGTGTCAGGACAACAGGAGTCTTTTTTCAGATGGGTCTGTTCTCAGGAGTGAAGCAGGAAGTAGTTTCCATGTGACGTGAACGTGTTTTTACCAGCCTGCAGCAGGAGGCTGACGGCACTAATAAAGCAGCATGGAAGAACAGATTCAGGTCAGGGAAAACTGATGTAGGTCTGGAAAGTCAGGGAAGGCTCATGGACTTTTCCAGAAGTACACACCCAGTTCCAGCTGTGGATGATGTCATCAAGTGAGGCTAAAGACCACATCTCTGTCCCACTATTCTGATTAAACTTCCTCCAGACATGTTTAAACTCTGTAAAAAAAACTCTGCTATGATTAATGTGTTGTTTAACATGTTTTCACACATTAAAAAACTGCTCTGAAGCTCATCTACTCTGACTTCCTGACTGAGAAACCTGGATCAGGCCATGGCCCCGCCCACCACCTGCTGGCTCCAGGTGTCCAGGTGAAAGAGCAGAGAGGATGAAGATGTTAGAGGAGGAAACATCAGAGACTCAGCTTCATGTTGGAGCCTCAGTCAGACCCAGACTCAGATGAGGAGTCTGTTGAGACCAGAATCAGAGACTAGCAGACGGATCAGAACCATTAGCATAGTTAGCATCTGTTATTTGTTTATGTTATTTGTTAGCTTGTAACTGGCAGTGGCTGACACAGTGTTAGTGGTTGTGCTGATGCTAACTCTGGCTCTCTGTACTGACAAGGTTTCACATGTATTTAGCCCCGCCCCCTGTCCCCACAAGTTGACAGGATTGGTTCCTGAGGTTCTATGACGTATGAATCCCTGACTGTCTGAATCTGTCTTTATGAGACTGTCATTGGTTCAAGGTGGAAACATTCAGTCACGGTGTCGACTGATTATTTCACTCATCATGTGTTTATGATATAAAAACATCATGTGGACATGAACCAGGTGAAACAGCTGATTTTCATCAGAGGGGCTTTAAATGGAATATAGGGAAAGTAATGGACAGTGACATTGCGACACACCTCTGTGTAGATGTTGTTAGTTCCGTGACTGCAGCAAGAATACAGTGTGTGGTCACAGATTCCAGCACAGTTTATCTGACTGAGCTGATGAGAAATCTGAAGACTAACTTCACCAGGTCACCCACATCAGGCAAAGAGGTTTCAGGCCAAATGGAAAGTCTGAGTGGTTTTGTTTAACTGGACGTGCACTGACTCAGAGTTGGTGCTAACTTGTTGTTATTCTGACATTGTGCAGGCAGAGCAGGGAAAGGCACAGATGTGTCATCCTGCTCCAGTTTTCCTGCTCTGACAGGGAATTTTCTGAGAGCCACAGGGAAACAGTCGGTCAGTGGAGTCGGACCTCTGGATCAACTGGGCTTGGTGGCAGGGGATGGTGTGACTGGAATTTAACATGAATCTGGAAAGAGAGGATGTAGTCTGTGTCATAGTGGTTAAAGACGTGGAAACTGAGGGGTGACTGAGACCACTGTAAATACAGAGCTGGTTAAAAAGGAGGGAAGTGGGACAAACTGACTGGAAAGACCCTGTGAGGACGAGGTCAGGGCTGGGAGACATGACCTCAAATCAGTGTCACAACTCTTTCAGCCTTGTACCGTGATTACGATTAATGAAGGGTCACTTCCCCACGTCATCAGTCTCTCTCTTTTTGAACCACGCTCACATCACGCTCCAGGTGTTACCACTGTGGGACCGGAGGTGGGACTGATGAGACCCAATCTGTCTTCATTTCAGCCCGTCCACACGACAACACAAGTGTGGACATAGTTTGAGGCTCAGTGTTTGCGCTCGTCGTCTATATCACCGCCTTCGAGGTGGAGCCACCTGAACACGGGGACAGTCCCTGAAGGCAGCACTGGTCAAAGTCTGAACCGAATGAACCGACATGAGCAGGATTAAGTGGGTGAGAGGCTCTAAATGTGGGTTTTAAAAGGTGTTCAGAGAAGAGGAAAGCAGCTTCCTGGGTTGGAAGACTGTGCATTGGTGGTGAAGTCTAACACAACACTCATCTATTGTGACCATCAGCTGTAACATTACAACTCTCCTTGAGGTCAGCGTGTGCTCCGTTCAAGACAAAGCAGACAGTCCTAGTTTGAAGCCACATGGGCCAGCCACTTTTAATAACATTCAGCAGCTGCACAGGATTAACATGCACATTAAATGGTGCAGAAAAAAAACAGCATATATTAAATTAAGAAACTTCTTGAATAAAATAAAAAAAACGCATCTTTCTGTTCCACATCTGCCACTTTAAATCCAAACCACCTCCAAATTACCGAGCCAGTTGTTTTTCTTTGCCAGTTCTTCGTCGTCCCCTGTGTCCGTTTTGCTCTTCTCCGTCTCCATCTCGTTTACGCCGCCATCCGTCTACTCAGTGTGCGGGGGGTGGGGGTGGGGCCATGTAGGTAGTGAAGAGGTGAGGGGTCGTGGCATGTGTTGTGAGGGGTGGGGCGTCATGGCATGCGCGTAGAGAGGCCGGGAGAAGCTGAGTTTGACAGTGATGAACTTACGTCTTGCTTTATGGCATAATAAGCGCTGTATCGATATAAACGATATGACATAATTCTCTATTGCGCATGAAAAAATATCGATATAAATTAAAAACTCGACATATCGCCCAGCCCTAACTGTTGTCTCTACCTAATAACCTGTCCAGGTCAGAGCCAGTCACAGGAGGCTATTTTAACTTCCCTCTTGATCCATTCATGGATAGATCAGGCTGAATGGGTTTTCTGGACCTTAAATCACCTACATGGAAGAAAATGCTCCTTTTCTCACCTGTGCACTGCTTTTCATCCAGAGTTGACCTTTGAGCTGTCAGTTCTCTAACAGCTTCAGAAACCTGATGGCTGATTTCCTCAGTTTCTTAAAGAGGGAATGAAGATTTGTATGGAGTGAATGAGTCTCTGAACACCTCACCAATACTTGTCTGGATGAACCGACTAAGCTGCTAAGTATTTGGTTTGTCCCTCTTTTGCTTTAATGGTCCACTGAAGTGTCCACTAAACACACAATGGACCACACGAGACCAACACAAACAACTGACCACAACCCTCACCCACAGCTGGGACTGTGCTCAGTCGTCCTCAGTCTGGTCCCCTGTGCTCTGGTCTCATCTGTCTTTGTCTGAAGTCTCTTTCACCTGAACGCTGTGCACTGTGTCATCTCACCTGTGGGCGGAGCCTTTGTGTTCATAACGTTCATATTCAAGATGGACACAGGTTTTATCATCTGTTTAATCTTCAGTACAAAAGTGAAGAAGCATATTTCTCAATCTGAGAACCAGAGGGTTTGTTTATATGTGTACTAAGTGCAACTAATGCCTCAGAGAACCAGTGTGGCTCCGCCCCCACCAGTCTGCTCGCTCTCTATCAGCCTTTTCTGATTGGTTAGCTGAACCACAGCTTTGATCTCAGCTCTGAAAGAAGAGCATGATGCAATGAAACTACAGCAGGAGGTTGCTCTGTGGCAGGCAGTCAAGATGTTCACACCTGTGTGTGTGTGTGTGTGTGTGTGCGTGCGTGTGTGTGCGCGTGTGTGTGCATGCGTGCTGCCTGCCTCACTGTCAAGTGAGGGAATGGAAAAAATGGGAAGATGAAAAAAAAACAGCATGATGGAAAAAATGCAGGGCTGAGCATGCACACTCTCTCTCTCCACACACACACACACACACACACACACACACACACACACACACACACACACACACACACACACACAGCTGCCACACCAGGCTGAGGTTGAGGTCTGGAGATGATTAGCACCTACACACACATACACACACACGGTAATGTTTAACATCAACAAACAACACTTAGATGAGAGCATCAGTTTCACTGTCGGGAGGCTCATCAGCGTTACACCACCTTATTTTCCACACACACATTTTCCATTCAGTGCACACACACACACACACACACACACACACACACACACACACACACACACACACACACACACACACACACAGACAGGACAGTGCTGCTCACTGTGCATTAACACTGCACTCAGAGGGCCACAGTGTGTTGACATGTTGCTCTAATAGTTTATGGGCGCCACGTTCCACCTGCCAGGTGTCACTGCCTGAACACAACTGACACCTGCTGTGAGGTCACCGTGTCTGTGTGAGCTGTCACCTGAGAGCCAGAGGGTCCTGGGGCCACGCTCCGCCGAGGCCCTTAGTGTCTGAGTTGGTGTGTTGTGTCCACGTGAGTTCAGACTGAAAACCGTCAGTGTGTTAGCGAGTCACAGTTTTAATCTTGTTGTGGCTCCATGCCGACCACACTCAGAGCCGGAGGTGTATGTTCTCAGGTGGTCCATCTGTCCGTCCGTCCAGCCCGTTCCCGTGACCCTGATGTCTCTCTCAGATTTAATACAGACATTCACCTGAGGAACGGACTGGATTTTGGTGGTCAGAGGTCAAAGGTCAAGCTCGTGGTGACTCACAAAACATGTTTTTGGTCAAAACATGAACTTAAATGTCTATGAGGATAAAATGAAATGATGACATGTTATATCCAGAAGGCCAAAGGTCAGCCTCACAGTGACATCATGATGTTCTTCAGAAACACCTGTGGCTGTACCTGAAGACAGAGGAGACTGTGACCACGAGGAGCTGATTGAAGTTTGTTCTGTGGACCCGGAGCCACTGAGAAATCTGTCCACCAGCTGTGGACTGTGGTCGACATCAGTGTTCATCACTGACTGAAAACAACCTGTGTGTGTGCACACTGTGTCAGTCTGACGTACAGTAACACAACATCAAGTGTCGGCTGTACTTTGAGGACCTGTCCCTTTAAGACACAGGGTCCACGGTAAAGACCAGAGTGTGTCCTCCTCTTCCTCACAGCCGAGGAAGGCTTCAGCTCTCACACAGGTGCAGATGTTGGTGAGCTGGCTGCACAACCTTGTTTTTCCAACTGCAGACTACACACACACACACACACACACACACACACACACACACACACACCCCTCCACTTCAAGCTCTCTGCTATTAATACCTCATAAAAGCATGTTATCAAACTGCATACTTTCCATGAGCTCCAGCCCCTCCCTCCTGCTTTTATCCCTTCATCCCTCCATCCTACATTCTTCCTACCAGCCGTGTCTCTTTCTCTCTTCACTCTTTTACCTCCTGTCTGTCAGCTGTTGTCTCCCTCTCTTTGTCCACATTTACTCAGACTGACGTCCTGCTCTCAGGAGTCAGCTGATAGGTCTTTGGTATGTGAGTGAAGTCAGGAGGTGAAAGGCTCATTGTCACATATTTTCCACTCAACAAAGGAGCTTTTTATCTGAGTTTTAAGGCGACAGAGCAGATCAGTGCTTTCTGTTGCTGTGTGGTGATGTCACTGTTTTCCAGTCACTGTGGCCGTCTTCATGTCTGATTAGTCAGCATCAGCTCGTATCTATCAGCAGAGAAAAAAAAAAACAGACTGTCCCACCCCTTCACACAGGTGATTGGCTGGCAGCGGATGAACAGATGAATGACACCAGGAAGAGGAGGAGGGTTGGATTGTGGGTAGTGCGTCATCGGCTGGCAGGGGCTCATTTAAGCGGCTGTGTAGCAGGAGGAGAGAGAGAAAGAGAGAGAGAAAGAGAGAGAGAGAGCTTAGAAGAGGCTGAATGACATTTGCAGCTCCACACCCAAATCTCTGGAAAATTCCATCAGTTTGCTGCAGAGTTTGCTCACTGAGGGAGGCAGGAAAACCAGCTCGATGTGGGATTTTATCTTTGTCAAGAGCTGCAGCGGGTGATGAGATAACCTTGGAGGCTGTGTGGACTGAGGGTCTCTAACACCGTGGTCCGGTCCACTGTGAAGACAGAAGAAGATCCATGTGCACGGAGCCAGATCTGGATCACAGCTGACCTGTTTCCTGTCAGCGAGCATCTATAACTTCCTGTTTGTCTGTCACCCTGGGGAAGGCAACGCTTTTCCGACCCCCCCGATTCCCCCCTTCCTCTTCATCAGTGTCACCGTCGTCTGCGTTGGCGTCCCGTTGCGCCCTGACCTCAGGTATCAGGTGGAGAAGGTTCCGGCTCCCAGGATCTCCCATCATGCACATAAAGACCACCAAGTGTAACCGCTTCTGCCTGGTCGCCTCAGTGACCAACCAGGAAGTGTTCTGCCGTCCTGAGGCGCAGGTAAGGGAGAGGTCTGCTCCTGGTGCTGCTGTGTTGAGTCTGTGTGTCGTCAGTGTGAATCATGTGACCATCACAGGGTCATTTGTACAGCCGTGAACGGGATGAGGGGAAAGTGTTGGGGATGTGGACAAACACGAGCACCTGAGGGTGGAGGTGTGTTGTGTGATAATGCGTCTTCCTCCTCTTCCTCCTCTTCCTCCTGTGACTCACAGTGCACAGTCAGTCCCTGCTGTTGTGTTGTAGGGGGGGCAACATGCTGACTGGTCCCTGCACGAGGATGACTGGTCAAAGCTATTTTTATCAGATCCTCAGTGTGGACTGCAGCACTACACTGTGTCCAGTTTATTAGGAACACCTGGCTCCTTCATCAAGCCTCTGAAACCGGTTCCAACAGGTTCAAGGAGGACTCACTTGGTGTTGCTGTGTTGAACACAAACAGGTGGATGCAGAGCAGAATTTACTGCGCTCTGTTCACATCATATCATATTCTACATGTCACATTTCTGCTCTTGTGTCTCGACCTATACTCAATAATATCACAATAATTAATTTTTTTTTGCTGCTGGGTCCGCCCCCCATTTCACTACTTCAAATAAAACTGCTGTTTAGTGCTTATACCTGAAACATAAGAGGATTTTGTTGGTCAAAGGTCAAGGTCACTGTGACCTCACAAAACACTTTTTAGCCATTACTCACGACTTCACACAGCAACTGTGACAAAATGTCACACACTTGGTTAATATTTGATCTGACTCTGGATAAACAGGAAGTGATCTGAGACTAGTCTGAGAGGTGGAGGGATACTTTGACAGCTTTGCGGGCTTTTAGACAACAGATTGGTCAGATGAGAGAAGCCCTCTCTCCCCTCACACCTCCTCTCATGATCTTCATTCACTGAGTCAAGACATCATGAATGCATCGTTGCCTCTAGGGGGCGCCGCACCAGAGCAACTCCACATCATTTTCTGTAAACTCACTTCTTTAGTGACCACGGTCCAATCTGGATCCAGACACCGTCCGACCTGGACCTGGACCTCTAACTTATACATGATACAGTATTATTACATTTTGAAGGAGCGTTTCTATTTGAACTGGTTGCTTTTCCAGCCTTTACAGCTCTGGTCACGTGACGCTGCTCAGCCAATCACTGCAACCCCATCAATGAGTGAGAGACGAAACATGGGAGAAATAAGTGGGATAATCAGAGGAGAAGGTGCAGGAGCTGAGAGGAGATGTGCTTTATTTTAGGATGCACATTTTTCTCTCTGTTATGTCTTACAGCTTAATCACGTGCCGCCAAAGTTTCTTTTTTTTTTTTACACCGTCACTGCTGCTGTTACCAAAGATTCTACAGTGCTATGTTGAGTCTTTGGCTGCTACTATTTTGACCCTTTGAGGCACCCTTAATTGTTGTTGAGCTGCCGAATTTGAATGAGCTGGAAAATGAAGATATAACTTACCCATAGCTGGTCTACGGATAAATAAATGATCAGACATCTTCATACTCACACGTAAGACATGCTAATGTTAGCGTCTAGTTCAGACAGACTGACAGTTACGTGTTGTCAAGCAAGAGAAAACAGCTCTGAAATGCAAAATGATAGAATTTTGATCATGTGATAAAACGTGTGATTAATCACGATTAAGAAAAAATGAATCGTTTGACAGCCCTAGTCTTTACACCTTTGATGTATCGAAGGCGTCACAGCGGCGGCTGAGGTGGAGAGAAGTCGTTCATAAACCCCGCCCTCCTGCGTCACGTGTCTCGTTGTGCACACACTGAGGTCAGCTGTGTCCTCAGCTGTCGCCTTCATTCCTCTCATTTAATTAGCTGCTGTAACAATAAGTGGTCGGCCACAGCTCTCCCTCCAGGATACACACACACACACACACACACACACACACACAGGCTGCAGGCTGTCTGATAACAGAATCTATTTTTATCAGTTGTCAGTCTGTGTCTGTGTGTCGCTGCCTCTGAACCACAGCTCGGTATTTTTAGATGAGAAAAGCTGAAGGGACCTGGATCTGGAGGAGCTGCTCCTCACTTCAGTCTCCTCCCCCTGTTCTCACCCCCCCTCTACCTCTCACCTTCCAGACCAGCTTTGAGGCCTTGTTCCGCTCGTTCGACCCCGAGGTGCAGTTCCAGTACTTCAGGTCTTTCCGGAGGGTCAGGATCAGCTTCAGTGACGCTCTGGCTGCAGCCGAGGCGAGACTGCGACTGCACAAGACCGACTTCAACGGCAAAGAGATGAGACTCTACTTTGCTCAGGTAAATTCTCCACCTGAGACCTGGGTTCAGTCAGACGCTGGGCTCACTGCCGTCCCTCAGCACCAGCTGGGGCCCCTCTCCCTTCACTAACTTCACCTCACACAGTTTCTGGGACCAGTTGTTAGTATGGAGGCCCAGAGAGATCAATGTCAGATAACAACGTTCAAGTCTGAAGTGACCATGTGAACATTTATTTCATCCTTTTATTCAGCTAAACAGTGCTAGCTACCTAGCCAGCTAACTAGCCTGGTTGTGGTGGATTATGCTAACAGCAGCAGTGTTCAGAGTTAGCTCAACACGGTTGTGATTAAAGGTGTTTGGTTTCTCTCTAGACAGCAGCAGCTAGCTAACACTGCTAATACTTGCCTTCGATGCTGACTAATAATCAAGGATACCACCTAGCCTAGCCATTAGCCAGCTAGTTATGTAGTGTGCTAACACTTAAGCTAAAAGAGTAGAGCACAGTCACAGTGTCTGCACAGCAGCAGCCTCTGGTTGGATGATTGGCATTGTTGTTGCTTTAGCCAACAGATGCTAACAGATGCTAACTGGCAATATTCTTGAGCCTGGTGAGAGAGGCAGGGGCCATGTAATAATGACTGGTGACAGCATCACCGTCATCAATATTAAAACAATAATAAAAATGTCTATAATAGAATTAAAAAACATTAACAATCTGTTAAAGCAAAAATAAGTTATGAAATAATACTTCAGAATAACGACTCGAGTTTCTTTTTATATTTTACACAACTGACTCATGTTACTGTTGATTTCAAAATGTCTGTCTCTTTATTTAACATTGAACAGTCTGGGGGGGTGGCTCCACATTTCTGGGCCCCATTGTTCACTGCTCCTTCTGCTGAGCTCACACCTGCTCCTCTGTCCTGTAGTCTGTTCATATAGGGAGTCCTCGGCTGGAGCCCCCCAAGCCAGAGAAGCAGTTCCTGATCTCCCCCCCTGCCTCCCCTCCTGTGGGCTGGGAACAGTCTCAGGACGCCACGCCAGTCATCAACTACGACCTGCTGTGTGCCATCTCCAAACTAGGACCAGGTAGGTCACACAGTACACATGGTGAGCGGACTGGACTCAGTCACCGGACTGATCTGGGGTTCAGTCTGAGCCGGGAGGCGGGCCGCCAACCTACCTGCTGAGCCACAACCCCGCCCCCTGACAGGCTCCTTTCAAGGCTCAGGTCAAAGCTCATGTACACAGTGAGAAGAGTCTGTGATTAAAGAAAGACTCTGATCAGCTTCAGATCCATCTCTGTCTCCATGGCAACCAGTCCAGCCCGCCCAGACGTCTGCTCAGTTCTCTCCTAGTGTTGAACTGCTAATGCTAACAGGTACTCTTAGCTTATTAATGCTCTCTGTGTGATTCGCAGGGGACAAGTACGAGCTCCACACCGCCACGCCCACCACCCCCAGCGTGGTGGTCCACGTCTGCGAGGACGAGCGCGGCGACAGCTCAGCACCCGACGACAGCGACCAGGATGACAAGCCCCGCCCCCCGCGGCCCAAGATCATCCAGACGCGACGTCCCGACTACAGCCCCGGAGTGAAGCAGTGAGTGGCGGCACGGGGGACGGCGGCATGAGGACTGTGACATTCCATCCTGAGGTGACTGGTCAAGAGCTGAACACACTCTCTGAGCTGCGAGTGTTTTGGGGACGGTGGGAAGGCGTCGGCGGACGCTGTGATGTCCCGTAGACGGAGACAGAAAACATAGTGTCGAATGCTGCATTCATGTCCCATGGGAAAGACAGGAGATATGAACTTCCTAGTGGATCATATGTTGAGTTTAGCATCAGATGGAGCTGAAGGAAATATTAGTATAAAATAATTAAGACGACTGTAGTGATTCAGACTCCGCTGAAGTTTGTGTGAGGTGAAGCTGCTCCGGTGCAAATAAAGTCTGTACAAGAGCTTCAGACTGATGTGGACGTTATTCCCACACGACATGAATGCAGCATCCTCCTGAGAGGTCGTGTTTTCTCATCTAGAGTTTGGGACGTGAAGAAGGAAGTGATTCATACCTGTCCACCTGCTGATCTGTGCCTCTGGCTCCAGCTTTTTCAGATCATTACCTGAGAGGTCACCTGGGCGCAGCTTCACCTTCGCACCTGTTTTATGGCGGATGAGACGTCGAGTTCGCCTCGCTCAGTTACAGACATGAGAACGTGACTGCAGAGTGAGAGGGCTGCTCCTCTGATGACTTCTAACAGTGTTATTTGTGGGTTCTTTCAGTTCCTGTGCTTTGGTTGTAGTTTAGAAGTGTTGCTGTTTGACATTTAACAGAGTTAAAATACTATGGCTTTATGAGGCTTTTATTTTGAATGTACTCGCACCGAGCTCTTCATCTGAGGGCGTCACCTTCATCGACCATGGTTTAAAAAAACAAAAAAACAAAAACAGGGCTAATGTTTTTAGTTCTGAGAGAAAAGTCTGCAAAGTAAATACAAGTGAAGCACTGTTATTCAACCTGTGGCCAGCGGCCCGGGGCCTGGTGCACTGTGATGGGTCCCCACTGATAAGAACGCTTGTGTGTTTTAAGGAGATGAGTGTGTTGCTTATAGTTAATGTCTTATTGTGATCATACAAACGGTTTGCATGTGTAGCAGTTGTATGTTGGAAAATATGCACCAAAAGAGTGTGTGTGTGTGTGTGTGTGTACTTGTACTTGCTACATAGTAAAGACCAAAAAAAGTGTTTTACTGACAGAGTGAGGACATTTTGGGAAAGTGAGGACATTTTGGCCGGTCCTCACTTTTTGAGATACCTTCAAATCACATGTTGAGGGTTAAGACTTGGTTTTCGAGTTATGGTTAGAATTAGGTTTAGGTTAAGGTTAGGGTCAGGGTTAGGGTTAGGCACTCAGGTGTGATGGTTAAGGTTAGGGTAAGGGGCTAGGGAATGCATTATGTCAATGAGTGTCCTCACAAAGATGGAAGTACAAGTATGTGTGTGTGTGTACAGATGCTGATTGAAACTGCTCCCTCTAGTGTTACATCACAGTCACAGACCCTCACCATGCTGACAATATGATACTGTTACACACCCTCTTCTTGTGTCTCTGTCTGTGTGTGTGTGTGTGTGTGTGTGTGTGCGTGTGTGTGTGCTGTTGAATGTGTGTGTCCTCTCACCTGTAGCTTCATCAGTTTCAGGCTCAGTCGGGTTCACACTGTGTGAGGCCTCCTGACGTCCAGCCTCTGCTCTCAGCTTCAGTGCTGGTGAATGTGAGGCAGGGGCTTCACTGTGACATCATTACATACCGTCCAGGCTCTGAAGCGCTGCGGGGGCCCTCACTTAAAAAGTAGTCTTCGGGGCCCGGCCGCACCAGCTGGTCTTTACAAATCCAGGTCCTGACTGCTCAGTCAGTCTGTAGAATAAGTTTGTGACTGTTTAGTGTTGAGTGTGTTTGCTTGTGTTTTCACTCAGTCTGATTCTCTGTCTCCGTCACATTTACAGTTATCATGAGCTGATGATGTAAAGACAGGAAGTCCTGGAGCTGCCGAGTGTCTTGGTCGGCTCTGCTTCCTGCAGTGATGTGTCACACAGATCATCACACAGCTCCTTTTGTTCAGCTTTAATTTGCAGACAGTTTTAGGCCTGATTTGACAGACGGGTGCCCGGAGGTCCAGTAACGGCTCAGCTCAGTTCACAGGATCTGTCCCACAGTTCAAACCCTCTGTCATCGCTCTACACTGGACTTCACCTTTCTTTCCGTCTAAAAGCTCACTTGTTGTAAAATCTATACATGAGGTGATTGTCTTGTCTAAAGTCGTTACTATGGAAACAGGCTGGTGACTTTACGCCTGCTCCTGACTTGCTGTCAGATTTACCAGCGGTGTTAGTGAGAGGAAAGGCTAAACTTAATGCCAAGTTACGACAGACTGAAGACCAGTTGGAGCCGCCGGCCCCGGGCCTTTATTTTTCAGCCGATGTTGTTTGCATGATGCGTTTGACTAAAAACTACATTTGTACTCGATACGGACGCAGTTACTCAGAGCAGGAGCAACTGGGGGGTAGGAGACCCTGTTCAGCTTCCAGCCAGAGAAAGTTGTCTCACGTCAGAGGTTCTACCTGCTGCTTTAACAAATGTCAGAAACTACACAGTTTCCTGTGGTCGACGGATCTGGGTCTGGATCCTGCTGCTGTGCAGGTCCAGTTTCACCAGTAGAACACTGATTGAAAACAATGAGTGAAGGTCAGCATCAGACCCTGAGGGCTCATCACACTGTGTTTGACTGGAGCTTTATCTTCAGCTATTCCTGCAGCCAGTAGCAGTACTGTCTGTTGTCTCCAAGACGTTTTATTTTGGCAGTAGCCTCTCGTCGTGCATCATGTCCTAACTCAACCTGTTGAAATGTTTCGATGTGTTTTAGTGGTGAAGCTTGAAACTGTGTTTCCTACAGCTGCTTTGACTCCGGCCGATGCAGAGTGTTAGCTTGAAGCCGCACTGTGAAACATGACGCACGGCCAGCAGCTCAGCTGTCACATCAAACAACTGGAGTTCTGTCAGTTCAGCTACTTTTGTACAACTGCTGTTCAAAGTTCATTTATATTCAGATAAACCAATGAACATTACTGAGTTTCCATGAATAAAGATTGAACATCAAACCTCACGTCTGCTGTTTGTTCTTTCACATCAAGTCAAATCAAATGATGTAACATGAATTGTCTGCTGCGCTCAAGCTCCACTTACTGCTTTACCTCCAGAGCTTTCGACCACAAGCTATTGCCTCATGGTTTTGGTTCAGAAAGAGAAACTGAGAAGAACCGGCTCTCATCTGTTGATGATGATCACAACATGTGGCTGAGAGCTCTGCATGAAATGTGCTAAGTGCCCCTTGACGAAAGAAGTTAAAGAATGAAGTGAATCACCACAGTCTTTAAAATACTTTAAATGGTGTATCCAGAGTGTGTCACTTGTTTCAATGAGATGTTTGTACCTTTCAGATATTTATTTAGAAAATCTGCTTTATTTCATATTTCATTGCACTTGAGTATTTTATGAGACCATTTGCATTTCTGTCTGAGTCAGGTCAGAGCCTGTTCTGTCCTCATGTCCAGACATGAAGCAGCAGCAGCCCCTCCTGCTGTTCAAAGACAGTCTCCATCTCCCGACTCACCATAGAGCGATCTGTTGTTCCACATGTATTCACCATAAATCGACCTGTGTGCCTTCAGCAGGCTGAATGTGTCTCCCATGTTTTCCCACTGACCCAGACCTGAGAGGTTTCACAGCACTACAACAACATCCTGCTCCTCAGGTCACACACTCAGGTGAATGTGCTGCCTCCTGCTCAGCTCAGCAGCAGAAACTAAAAAAGGTGAATTCATCACCCAGGAAGCAGTTTCAGCAAAAGCTCCACCGGAGGCAGGTGTTCTTTATGACCTGCCTCCACAGCACCTGCCTCCACTGTTTGACCAGAGAACACACGAGTGAACGTCTGCACGGTGGTGTCGGACCGAATCAGAGTTGATGTCGCAGGATCCAGGCTGAGGTTCCACCACAGGAAGCAGGATAAACTGAAAGCATCATCTCTGGTCCCAGAGGTGAGTTTTACTTCACTTTATTTAGTTTGAAGAAACACAGCTGATCAGACATGCATGCTTCAAGTTTTTATTGATTTGAAGTGGGTCCAGCGATGTACGTCCTGGTCCAGGTGGGGGCTTATTTGTTGCAGCCATCCCAGTTGCAGCAGCTGACCTTCAGACCCTGAGTGAGGCCCAGCTTCAGACACTCCACCATCTTGAAGCAGGACTTGTGGAAAGTGTTCTCTGCAGAACCGGATCAGAACATTTAAGACTTATTCTTTGTTTGAAAGGTTCTTCAGCTTTTACAGCACAGTGTGTTTGTAAATGTGCTGCAGCCAGAGGTCTGTGAAACGAACATAAACTGGTTGAATTCTGTCTTTGGTTTGTCTGTGACAGTACTGACCGTAGGGGGCGGGGTAGGTAATTTTGGCGCAGGTGTCCATCTCTGGGGGGCAGGTCTCCAGGGTCTCCACACAGTCTGGAGTGTCGGGAGCCTCACGGACACAGTTGTGACACTGCAGGGCCTCACCTGTGACACATGGAGACAAACAGCACAGGCTGTAGACTGCAGACAGGTCATCCACAGCTAAAACCGCCCCAGTGATTCATGGGTATTTACCGTAGGTGACGGCCACAAGGAGCAGGAGAGCAAGAGCAAAGACCTTCATTTTGTCTGTTTCTTCTTCTGCAGGAGAAATAAATCACACACACAGCCTGTTCAGTTGTGTGACTTCATTCTCTGTTAGTTGTTATTTCATGTGTAAAGTCACAGTGGCCACTTACCCTCTGAACCTGTGCAGGTGCTGTGTACCTGTCCTGTGCCTCCCCCCTCCTCTTATACCACAGCACATCACTGATAACGGTCAGAACTGTGGGAAAAGTCCAGGCTGCAGAACCGTCTGTTCCCGGAGCAGCGATATCACCACACTCTGCTGGAACCAGTTCAAGGATTTCTTTTCCAAAAGGAGCATGTGCAGGGGAAATGTAACTGTTCTTAGCTTTACAGTTTCTAACACAACTGTCTTTTACAATAAAAATAGTTTTGAGATAATCAGGTTTGGACATGAAGGTTTCCCTTTAAAATCCAGCCATAATCTACAGTCAAGAATCCAGATGTTTTATTCTTTTAGCAGGGAATCATTTACAGATAATCAATAATCCAAGAATCATATTAATTATTTTCACTGTTTTATTTTCCTTGTCTCCTTCTCTGTCGTTCATTTTGTATCATCCACAGCCTGCCTCTGCCTCTGCTGTATGTGTGTGTAAAATGTTAAAAAGATGAACTGGGTTTGGTCCTGTGAGGCCGACTCCTCACCACGGTCTCTGACAGCTGCTGCTCAGCTGTCAGCTTCTCAGCTCCAGTTAAACACTGAACCTGGACTGTGGCTCTCACACATGGAGGATGGAGAAAACACTGACAGCTGTTCAACAACAGGTCACAGGTGTAGACGTGGGTGAGGACAGAAGGCAGAGACTGCGAGCTGCCAGGTTTGTCGGTTGTTACGGTTCAGAGTGACAGACTGGGATATGGAGGATATGTGAGCAGCTGGAGATGAATGATTTAAAACAGCTGATATTATAGTATATATTATATTATATTTAAATTTCAGTGGTTGAGTGAAGATGATTTGTGAGGAGAAAGTTCCCACAGCATCTGGGTCATTAAGACACGAGCATCATTTATGAAGTTAATTAACTACAGTTTGTCCAACTGATCTGATCTTGATGGCAGGCATCATTTTATTCTGGGCAACACAGACGGGTGAGCTGCAGGCTGTCAGGTGAGCTCTGATGTCACAGACAGGTGAGCTGCAGGCTCTCAGGTGAGCTGTGATGTCACAGACAGGTGAGCTGTGATGTCACAGACAGGTGAGCTCTGATGGAGGATAGAAAAGAGTGATGACAGATTCCTCTGCACACTAAATGACGTGGATGTCATCACCACAGAAGAAGACATGGCTGCGGCCCCCAGGCCACTGACAGAGGCTCCACCATAATGTGTGAGGACAGCACAGAGCAGCAGTTTGTCTCTGGCCTGATGAAACTCTGGCAGCTCTTGTTTCACTTTACTTCATGTGTTTTTATGTGAAGTTTGAAGTGAAGTGATCTGAAGTTTTGCACTTTGCAGTTTCTGTTTGCAACAGTTTGTATTTTTGTATGAAGACATGTTCCCATTTATCTCAGGGCTGCCTTTCCTCTGAGTGGACTGAGGAAATAAATCTGACTCAAGGTTGACACTGAGTCGTAGTAAACTACATTGAATCCGTGTATCATTCGTTTATTCGTTTTTCAAAATAAAAGCAAAAATAAGAAAACGAAAGAACAACTCTTTTTCTCTGTATTCGTTTCCCAAACTAAAATGAAAAAACGGATAACTACTCGTTTTTTCAGTTTTCGATTTTATGCTCAAATGAATAATGGAAAAAAAGGTTTGATTCAGTGAGATTTTACTTTTCTTTCCTATTAAATTGTCCTCCACAGACAAATGTGAACAGTGACTGAAAACAGCAATCTGGAATCAGATCTATGTGTGAATTGAGTCCAATCCTGAGATTTTCTGAATCATGCAGCCCAAGTAGTGCAGGCTGATAAGAGCCAATCAGGAGCCAGCGTGGGTGTCTACGTCATCGTTTCCAAAGGTCTGTAGTTTTCAAAATAAAACGGGTCCAGCAGAGTTTCTGAGAGTCTCTGTTTCAGAGGCGGAGGACTCCGGAGGAGAGAGGACGGAGGAGGAAACAGAGAAGAAGAGAGGAGTTTAAAACCGAAACGTAGAAGAAGAGATGAGTTTAAAATTAAAGCGTAGAAGAAGAGACGACTGCAAACTAAACCAGAGAAGAAGGGACGAGTTTGAAACTGAAACGACTTAAATGTAAGAAGGTAAATAAGGTCTGTTTTTAATAAATGACATTAGAACATATCAAACACACAAAGCAGAGTCTTATGACTTCCTGAAACCGGGGAGGGGAGGAGCAGCTGCATGTGTGTGTGTGTGTGTGTGTGTGTGTGTGTGTGTGTGTCTCCTTGACAGCTTTGTTTGTCCTGACTCTTGTGTGTGTGAGCTCACAGTCAGTGTTACTGGTTTCCCTCTCAGACTGACTGAAGTCCTGAAGATGAGTGATTGTGTGGAGGAAGAGAGGACAGAGCAGAGTCTCCAGGACCCAGCTGTCTGTCTGTGAAGAGTCACCGGTCCAAAGATGATCCTCCAGTCTTCAGTCCTGAACCTGGACCCTCAGACTACAGTAAGAGACCTGCTACAAACCTGTGAACTACCAAACTGTCTCTGTAACAGTGTTTAGTGTGTTGAGCTCCTGCAGTGATGTCACTTCCTGTAACAGCTGCTAGTTATTTTAATGATATAAACTTTATATAAACAAATCAAATACAAACAAACAAGAGTTTAGTTCTTTCACAGGAAAAACTGATGGTTGAGCAGAAGCACATTAAATAAATAAAGTCAACTTTAGAGAAAATACAGAGTACTGAAAAGATTAAGAAGAAGATTCATTGAAATAAATCAAGAGAATAAACTAACTTCAGGGTTTCTTATCATCCTTTATCAGCTTCAGAGACTTTATAGTGATTTAAATTCATTCAGCCAATGATTCTACATGGTTTGGTTTTAAAGTACCTGCATTTGTAAATGATCCTCTTGGACTGTGTCCAGCTCCACATGTCGCTCCAGAAAGACTGATCCACAGTGGAAGAATAAATGTTCCAAGCTTTCAGCCTCATTTTCACAGACACACAGTTCTTCACATCAAGATCAACCTCAGTCTTCACAACTTGTTTGTTGGGTAAATCTCATTTAGATTTTAAAAGCTCACCTCTTTCACTTCAGAGGGAGAGGAAGTGAAATATATCTTCTCCCTTCTACCTCTAACCTCCTCAACCTCAACCCCTCAGTATAGACTTTCTTTTAACGGGCTGTGGTAGCGTTCTAAACAGACTGTTTTTCTAATAACTTTGTAATTTACTGTCTCAAAAAAGTCAGTTCCTGCTCTGCAGAGCTGTGTCAGCCCAGGAGAGATCTTTAACCACTGATCTCAAAGAGACTGGTACAGCTTTAATCAATCTGTTAAAGGTTTGAACAGAACATTTGAGTTGGAATTTCTCACAGAACATCTCGTGCTGTAACACATTTCCACTGTCATCCAGAAAATGAGCTGCAGCCCAGATTCCTTCAGATTTCCACTCATCTAAATCACTGATTTTTCACAGTGTAGAACATATGTGTTGTTCCACACAGGTGTGTTATGTGGTGTCATATTATGTCTGTATATTAATTTCCAGTAGAGGAGGCTTGCTGATGGAAAGTGGAGAGTTTGACTGGTAATGGCTAAATTCAAAGTCACAGTGTAGTAGAAAGTCTGTTCCTCCCATGTTCTGGAAAATCACATCAGGGACAATGAACAAAAAGAGAAAGACTGTAACCACTTCAGTTTCAAGACACCACTCAGAATATCAAGATAATCAACATTTGCTGCCCTCTCAATAGTTTTTAATGATATCAGTTCTCCTTATACTGACATTTATTTCTCCATTTGGACTTAAATGAACTTTATTTATATTATTGGATCAATTGTCGGTGATATGGGGAAGGAGAGAGCTGCGTAAATCAGTCTGGACAAACTCTCCATCTTTGTGAAAAATCCCCAACATGCTGACATCTCTCTGCAGCATCTGTGAAGAAACTGTCTGACACTTTTCCATATTGTTACAAGATATTCTTCTTTTCACTCATAATTCTGTCTTACAAACAACAGTTCCTAAAGATTTCCCCTCCTTCTGAACCTGTATAGTTAATGCTGACTGAGGGGGTGCTCCTGCAGTGTCATTATTTCACATTTATTGATGTTGAACCATGGACCTGATGCTTTGGAGAACTGATTGACTGCAAAGCTAAAGGATCTGATTTTCATTTTATAAGAACAAAGTTGGGTCATCCACCAGCTGACTTCTTATTATTTGTTTATCCATCCATTTAACCTTCAATGTCACTGTTTTAAATCAGAATAGATCACATCTCTAGCCACCATTACAAACAGAGGTGGCCAAGTGCCATGTCCTAGAGAAACACAGCTGTAGATTCCATTGTACAGCAGCCCTGTAATCTTATAAATGTCTCTCCAAGACCAAAGAACTCAAAGTTTCCAGTATAAACTGATGTTACAGAATCAAATGCTTTGTAAATCTAAGAATAAAATAACCCACTCTCTGGATTATTTCACTACAATCAAGAAGGTCAAATACAGGCCTTGTGTTATTATGAACTGACCTTCCTTTCAAAATCCTGACTGTGTTTCACTAATTATGGACCAATACCTGTCTTCAGTCTGGCAGCAACAGCCCCTGAGAGTATTTTATAGTCAGTGTTCAACAAAGTGATTGGTCTGAAATGATCTAAACTTCTTTTGTCTTTACCTGATTTAGGAATCAGGCTGATTGTTTCATGCTTGACAACAGTTCATTCTTCTCTATCCACTCTTTAAATAATACATTCCTTAGATCTTTTCCAAAAGAGCTGATAAAACTTAGCTGTGAGCCATCTGTCCCTGGAGATTTGTAGGAAGCCATCTTCAGGATCGCTGAGTCCAAATCCTCAGTTATTAACTCTGTCTCACACAAATCCCTGAAGGAGTCCTCCATACGTGGGATACCATCCTAGATTTTATCAGAGAAGGCGACAGCTTCACCTAAAGAGTAGAGTGAGGAGCACAGATCGGAGGAAAACGTCAACACTTCTTTCTATAAACTCTCTGGTTCTTTGTATTTGACTCCATTTATCAGTAGACTTGTATTTGAGTTTCTCTGTTGTCTACTTTTCTCTAAGTGACTAAAACATGAGGAGTTTTTCTCACCTGCCTCCAGACATTTGGCTCATGATCTTATAAAGGCACAAGACACAGACACTTTCAAGACACAGATCATCTCACTTGGTTTGTAACTCCATCAGTTTGTTTTTCTCCTGAAGGTTTAGATCTGTTTCCTACAACACTGAGATATTTCTTGGAGAAAATTACGTTCATACTTTTTCCTCTTTAGTTCCTTACAAACATTTGTAGTAAATTCTCTAATTATTAATTTAATAAATTCCAATTTGCAAATATTACCTTCAATTGAATTATTAATTTCAATATCGCTTATTATTTCTCAAATTTTATCAAACTAGTTTGGCTTATTTAACAAACTGGCATCAAACTTCCAATATCCTTTAAAGCATATCACCACTCCTCCAGATTGGTTAGAACCATGATCTATCTATCTATCTATGTTTTTAAATGATGTTTTCATTTATTAAGGAAAAAAGCTATCCAAACCAACCTGGCCGTATGTGAAAAAGTAATTAACCCCTGAACCTAATGACTGGTTGTGCCACCCTTGGCGGCAACAACTGCAATCAAGTATTTGCGATAACTGGCAAAGAGTCTTTCACATCGCTGTGGAGGAATTTTGGCCCACGCTTCTTTGCAGAATTGTTTTAATTCAGCCACATCGGAGGGTTTTCGAGCATGAACGGCCTGTTTAAGGTCATGCCACAGCATCTCAATCGGATTTACGTCCGGACTTTGACTAGGCACTCCAAAACCTTTGGGTTTTTTTTAACCATTCAGAGGTGGACTTGCTGGTGTGCTTCAGATCATTGTCCCTTCTGCATAACCCAAGTGCGCTTGAGCTTAAGGTCACGAACAGATGGCTGGACATTCTCCTTCAGGATTTTCTGGTAGAGAGCAGAATTCATGGTTCCATCAATTACGGCAAGTCGTCCAGGTCCTGAAGCAGCAAAGCAGCCCCAGACCATCACACTACCACCACCATGTTTGACTGTCGGTATGATGTTCTTTTTCTGAAATGCTGCGTTAGTTTTATGCCAGATGTAACGGGACACACACCTTCCAAAAAGTTCCACTTTTGTCTTGTCAGTCCACAGAATATTTCCCAAAAGTCTTGGGTATCATCAAGATTTTCAAGCCATTTTTTTTCAGTCTCTTTCTTATTGTTGAACCATGAACACTGACCTTAACTGAGGCAAGTGAGGCCTGCAGTGCTTTAGATGTTGCTCTGGGTTCTTTTGTGACCTCCTGGATGAGTCATTGATGTGCTCTTGGAGTAATTTGTTAGGCCGGCCACTCCTGGGAAGGTTCACCACTGTTCCATGTTTCTCCATTTGTGCATTATGGCTCTCACTGTGGTTCGCTGGAGTCCCAAAGCCTTAGAAATGGCTTTGTAACCCTTTCCAGACTGATAGATGTCAATGACTTTGTTTCTCATCTGTTCTTGAATTTCTTTAGATCAGGGCATGATGTGTTGCTTTTTGAGCTCTTTTAGCCTACTTGATGTTGTCAGACAGGTTCCATTTAAGTGATTTCTTGATTCTACAGGTCTGGCAGTAATCAGGCCTGGTTGGGGCTAGTGAAATTGCACTCAGCTTTCCAAAAAATGTGGTTAATCACAGTTCATTCATGATTTAACAAGGGGAGGGGCAATTATTTTTTCACATAGGGCCAGGTTGGTTTGGATAGCTTTGAAATCATAATTTTAAAACTTCTTTTGTATTTACTCAGGTTATCTTTGCCTGATGTTAAAATTTATTTGATGATCTGAAACATTTAAGTGTGACAAATGTGCAAAAAAATATGTATCTGTAAGGGGTCAAATACTTTTTTCACAGCACTGTATATATACTTGTAAGATGGGCCACAATTACAGTAGGACAATACAGCAAAAAAAAAGACTCAAAGGCAGGTTCGGCATGTGTATCAGATGTGGCCTTTTATTCATCCAACGTCAGAAGCAAGCATCACCCAGCATCAGACCAGCAACACACAAGTTGTTAAAATGGCACCTTTTTATACTGTGTTTTGGCTAATGACCTCGGGAGACTCCACTCACAGGGATCCACTGCCTGCTCACCTATTAACACCTATTTCTTTTCTTATGACTATACACACACACACACACACACACACATCCATATACATATTTATTTCTTCACTACCAAATAAAACAAAACCCCACTAAACCACATTACATCTACTACAATAAAATACACACATCTAAACCACCCCACACCAATTTACACTTGGTTACCCCCGGAACTATAAAACATGGGGTCCATTGTCTGGGAAAGCCTTTTGCCCAAACACCCTGACAGGGAAGTTCTTCTGAAGCTGGGGAGGCTGGCGTTTGAACATCTGGAGAAAGGAAAAATCATGTTCTACCAAGAAGACCTGGAGCAGTGTGGTCTGNGATGTCACAGAGGCCTCGGTGTACTCAGGACTCTGTACTGAGATCTTCAAAAGAGAGAGTGTGATCTTCCAGAAAACAGTCTACTGCTTTGTTCATCTGAGCATTCAGGAGTTTCTGGCTGCAGTCTACATGTTCCACTGTTACACCAACAGGAGCACAGAGGTCCTGGAGAACTTCCTGGGACAAAATTGGAATAATGACAGCTGGGACACCAACAGGAACACAGAGGTCCTGGACTGGAATTATTACAACAAGTACAGTGATGACGATGACTCGTTTTTCTCAGAAAACAATGATGATGATGACAGTGACGTATTCCTGGAGAACTTCCTGAGGGCAGCCATGGAGAAATCCCTCAGAAATAAAAATGGTCACCTGGACCTGTTTGTCCGCTTCCTTCATGGCCTCTCTCTGGAGTCCAACCAGAGATTCTTAGGAGGTCTGCTGGGTCAGAGGAAAAACAGATCAAAAACCATCCAGAGAGCCATCAACAACCTGAAGGAGATGAACAGTGATAAAATCTCTCCTGACAGAAGCATCAACATCTTCCACTGTCTGATGGAGATGAAGGACCACTCAGTTCATCAGGAGATCCAAGAGTTCCTGAAGTCAGAAACCAGATCAGAACAGAAACTCTCTGAGATCCACTGCTCAGCTCTGGCCTACATGCTACAGATGTCAGAGGAGGTTCTGGGTGAGTTGGACCTGAAGAAGTACAACACATCAGAGGAGGGACGACGGAGACTGATCCCAGCTGTGAGGAACTGCAGGAAGGCTCAGTGAGTCCAGACATGATCAATATAATTATCAATCAGTAGATTAGATCAGTAGTTGAGTCAAATTCAGATAAACACAGTTTTAATTTCTTCTCATTATTCTTAGTTTTACTTTGAAACAATCAAAGGTCAGTTGTGTTTTTTTCTGGAGGTGTTGTAAATGCTGTGAGCAGTCCATGTCTGCTCTGAGTACTGCTCCTGTATAGCGTACTGAATCAGTTAGCACTGAACCTACTGTTCTTTTCACTTTATTAATGTGATTAGAAGAAGCTCTGTTTATAACAAGGAATTACAAAGTCAGAGACTTTTGTTGTGCTTCACAACACAATAAAAACTGATATGACATGAAGGAACACCTGGAAGCGCTTTGAGTTCACTATGTGACAACTCTGCAAGGTGTAGCGGGAGCAATTAGAAGCTACGAGACGTCCGGACTTGAAGAGAACAGAAGTGAGAGCAGCTCAGTTCAGGTAACAGGAACCAGACTCAATTCTGCAATAATAGCGCCACTACATGCGGGAACCTCTTCCGGATGTTGGAGCGCAGTCACTTGTTCAGAGCAGGCTCTCCTACGTCATGCTTGCACCAGAGCAATTCTAGTGTATCCTGTAGCCTGCAGTCCGTCTCGAGAGGGCCGTTTCTCCTTCTTCCTGCGTCCTCGCCTGAGATCGGAAAACCGGCATGGGTGACAATGATCAAACTCCACAAACATACACAAGCACTGCGCGTGATAATCTTTAGAAACAATCCACTAGCTGAGCACACTGACATAAATGAACTCTCAGATGTCAGTGTGCTACAGCTGTCCTCCTCCTGAGGAACGAGGAGCAGTTTTCCTGGATCTCCTCTAATTGGCCAATACCCAAGTCACCCTGCCTTCGGCGAGAAGCCTGTTTCGAACAAGCCACTCAGCTTACCGCAGTCCTTTCGGAGCTACCGTCAGCATACAACAAAATAAACCAAGAATCACATCGTATCGCAGTCTCCGCCTCTGCTCCGAGTTGAGTTATCCACCATCGTTGTGAAACATAGAGCTCTCAGTTGCCTGCCTGTGTGAGACACTGTTTCAGCACCTGCTGATGTTTCATGTTTGAGTGGCCATGGTAGAACAGTAGACTTGGTTTTCATGCCCACTGTGATGAGAGGAGCCCACATGAATCTCCAGCCTGAAAGTAGTGGATAGGGAATTGTTGGCACTCAACAGAAGGTCATCAGCGAGGGTGCAGACGTGTGTAAGACACTATTCTGATTATTAACTTGGAGACTCACTTCCATCAGTGACACATAATCCACACAGATACAACTGTCCCCCTCAGTACACGCTGTAGGAGGGAAAAAGAAGCGTTAAGTGGGTTCGTACCCAGCGTAGCATTAATAACATCCACAAAGACAAACACAGTCAGCTTAACACAATCACAGGTTGCTGCTGCTCCCAATTCTTATATCGATGGCACTGTATCGTCTAACTAGCCACTATTTAATATGGCTGGGCTAGCGCTAGCTACACGCCACACCGCCTCATCGTACCCGCTAGCATTTTCAGCTGCCTCGCGCTCTGCTATTCATACTGTTAATCGATGATACATCCCTGCGAGAGTGATTGTGGAACATTTTCTCTGCTCCTCCTCCAGCTTATTTGTTCTTCTTCATTCTTTCTCTTGCTTCATCCTGTTCGCTACCTTCTCCTTCGCAGATTCATGAACTGCTGTATCAAACAATCATGTGAACAGTGAACACACACGTTCCCTGATAAACACCAACCGTCTCTGATGACTCTGTACCAGCCCCACTTCACAGCTCTTATTGGTCAGCAGCTGTCCAATCCACATGTTCAAGAACACGGGGTTAGCACGACACGCTGAGAAGAGGCCGCTTCATATTACACCCTCTGCAATTAATATAGACTTGGTAGTTCTGACGTGCTGGGAGAGGCAAGAGGCTGCGAGGCTCAGTTCAGGCTGCAGGTGGTGCAGCGAGGTAGACCACTTTTATATAACACAATATTATTGAGTCTACACAATAATCAGTCCGGCCCGGCCCCCAAACGGCCCCGGGATTCTCCTGACCCTCCCCATCACCACTCTGCTCCTGGTCTCATCTTCCTTCTTTCTCTTCCTGGCTGATTTTTTAAATCCTCACTATCACACGCTGGAAAGTTGTGTTTTGACAATTACTGTAAAACTGTATACCAAACAATAGAAAAACTGAACTTCACAGATACTCTACTAAACTGAATATAAAACTACAAATGCTCCAGTCGAGCATGCTACCTCAGAGTCTCCAGTCTACAGTTTGGGTCACAACACCTGTCGACTGAGCACACTCAGATGGCTTCCACTGCCCTGAAATCCTGCTTGCAGGTGCGTAGTTTTTCTTACTCACAGGTTGCAGACTGCTGCTACCGGAGAAGTGGAGGAGGGCGGCTCTATGAAACATTCAGAGTGATAGGATAACAGACTTCACTAGCTGAGATCAAATCATCTAGAGAGTCTCGAGTCTGAACTATGCAAGAGCGGCTCTAGTATGATGACGTTTAACGCATTAGATCAAATGTGTTAGAATATTTATATGAGCTATGTCAACAGCTTTTTGAGAGAGAGGACACGAGAACACTGTAATCGACTACACAATGCATCTGACTCGTAATAGATAGATGTATGATGGTGTATTGAAGCACAAGTCTTCTCTGTCAACTCCATGAAATGGCATCACTCATCTGATTCTTGATGGTGTGATGTTGACGAGGAGAAAGAGAGAGAACATCCTCATCACTGAGCACGAACTCAAGTATCTTATGACGACACGAGTTTCTATCAGTTGGATTAATTTCTACAAATCTTATTAGTTTGTCGCATTGATGAAGGCAACAGAGGAAAGATGTAGCATCATTGTGCTGTCGTTCACCTAGTGTCAATAATGATTGACTGACCGAGAGTCAGAATCCTAGCTATGATAAAAAGCTAGTTTCAATGCGCCTAAGCATGAGTATTTTAAACTGAGACTCAGACTCTAGCTATGGCTCTGCTGGACCTTCAGTACTCCGATATACGCACAGTCAAATCTATACACACCACTTAGCTATTATAAAACGTACATACATGGCGTCACAATTGTATGGATAATCAGTTGAGTGTCAGCGCCCTTACGTTGATCCATGAACGAAACTGTTCAACTCAGTAAAAACATAATAATAGTTGTAAACAACACTTAATGGACTCTTAACAGTTACAACCTGAAGTGTGTGTGTGTCAGATATGTGTCTAGGGATGTCTCGATCGAATACATCGCCGATAGTGTGACATTGGTTGGTGTTAGTGTGAGTTTGTGTAAGGTGACTTCAGTCAAGCAGTTCCATATCTCGAGAGTAATCTGTTTGCTGCCTGGTTTTCACAGAAGGTCCTCACAGAAACATTAACCCAGTTGAGAGAGAGAGTCGTCTGCGTGCGTTATGGTGCAAAGAAGACGTTAAGATCCTCACAGAGTTACATACGTAGCACTGATAGAGTTCACACCTGTGCTACTCACATTAGCGACAATGAAGACATGAATCACACTTTCAAGAGCTTCGAATGATGACTCGGACAGCTATGCTTAACCACCATACAGCGAAACACACGAGAAGACACAAACACCTGGGATCTTTTCTGTTCATTCACGATCCACACAATCTACTACCGAGAACAAAGAACACTCATATACACAGCTCCACCATTCACGCAACATACTTGAAACACAAAGTTTCACATCTCAACATGAAAAGATACTAAATAATGACAATAAAGCTCGAGACCTGAATCAGGAAGGTGGAGAGTGAGAGAGTCGATAATACATCCAGGGGCTTACAGCTCCACCTCTCGTGTGCGACTTTTGACCAGTATGAGAGCTCATCTTGCTATGAATGTCAGGAAGTGCACTTTTGCTGTTAGCGTGTGTGTCACAGTTGCATAGTACATTCTTGTTTGATCAATGAACTACACTTAATCCATCAGTGTTAGGTTGTTACCGCCTGTAACTCTTGAACATGTGGCTGCATGTTAACAAGGAGGCGAAAAAGGAGAAACCCTCCTATTGTGAGAATAGCACGTTACAATTCAGGAAGGCCCACCACTGTTTTTGTCACATCGGATTCTTTCAATGCTAGGGTCGTGGGGCGTCCCCTAACATCCTCCATGCTCATCATGACTTCAGTCATCTCTGGACAATGATTCTTCAGTCGTGGACTTTGACATCAACCTTTTAACTAATAAAACAAAGCACTCATGCTAGAAACTCCTGTCATTAGTAGCTTCTACTCCATTCATGTCGGTCAACGAATAGTCAACTCATCCTGAACTGATGTTGTTGTCATAATGAAACCTCATGAGTCCTGATGTAACATGACATCACAGGATTACATCACTGCTGCTCGTCGTTAAATCTGTCGAGCACACTGAGAGATTCGTCAGACAAAGCATGAGAACCAGAGACATCTTCTTTTTATTTGCATTCAGGTGTCACATTCTTACACTTCCTCAGAAAACCCTGATGACCCTACATTACCCACAATAGCACCTCAGCCTACCAACCCTCGGCTGTTGAGTTAGAAAAAGCGTGTTATAAGTTTCAATATGTTAACCAACGCTAGATGATAGGGGGGGTTGCTCGAGGTTTTCAGTGTCGATCCTTCAGCTTCTCTCGCCCATCTACTGAGAGTAGCGTCACAGAGTACATCACCTGAGGACATTTATCAGACATAGCACAGAACTGAGTAGAACGAGCACGTTAAAGGATTCAGAGTAACTACGACATCAGTTTAGGCACGTGCATAATGAACACAGGATGAGTCCTCACCCTAAATCTATCCTGCGACAACTAACACACTGAGGTGTAATGAGTCACAGTGCTGAGTTGGCTGGCTCTATAATTAGTTTGGCTCCCAAGATGTTGAAACAGTTTTAAAACACAGACAAAATGAAAACAAAACAAAACAACACACAAAAACAATTAATCAAAATCGAGACTGAACACGATGGAGATTCGCAACAATGATATATACAATGATGAACGAGAAAACACGATGATAGTTTTTTACATAGAACTTTAACAGCAACTAACTTCACAACCCAACTGAAGACATCTCCATTTTCTCGGNAAGTGTGAAGGTTCAATTAGCAGAGGAAAGCACAGCTTTGCTCAAAAATATTGCAATGCACACAACATTATGGGTGACATATCAGAGTTCAAAAGAGGACAAATTGTTGGTGCATGTCTTGCTGGCGCATTTGTGACCAAGAAAGCAAGTCTTTGTGATGTATAAAAGCCACGGTATCCAGGGTAATGTCAGCATACCACAAGAAGGAGAACCACATCCAACAGGAGTAACTGTGGACGCAAGAGGAAGCTGTCTGAAAGGGATGTCCGGGTGCTAACCCGAATTGTATCCAAAAAAACATAAAACCACACTGCCACAACTCACTGCAGAATTAAATGTGCACTCAACTCTCCTGTTTCCACCAAAACTGTCCGTGGGAGCTCCACAGGGTCAATATACACGGCCGGCGCTATGAGCCAAACCTTTGGTCACTCATGCCTGCCAAAGTCGGTTCAATGGTGCCAGCAGTGCAAATCTTGGGCTGTGGACAATGTGAAACATGTATTGTTCTCTGATGAGTCCACCTTTACTGTCTTTCCCACATCTGGGAGAGTTACGGTGTGGAGAAGCCGCAAAAAGCGTACCACCCAGACTGTTGCATGCCCAGAGTGAACATGGGGGTGGATCAGTGATGTTTGGGCTGCAATAT
This sequence comes from Trachinotus ovatus, assembly GCA_037074605.1. NCBI lineage: Eukaryota > Metazoa > Chordata > Actinopteri > Carangiformes > Carangidae > Trachinotus > Trachinotus ovatus. The sequence goes on from CM073655.1 coordinate 1,205,901, forward strand.
CATGGCATTCCCTTGGCCCAATACTTGTGCAAGATGGGCGCGTCACTGCCAAGGACTACCGAACCATTCTGGAGGACCATGTGCACCCAGTGGTTCAAATATTGTATCCTGAAGGCGGTGCCGTGTATCAGGATGATAATGCACCAATACACACAGTACCACACTGTGAATTGTGCCGTGTATCAGGATGATAATGCCCAATACACACAGTACCACACTGGTGACAGAGTGGTTTGATGAACATGAAGTGAAGTTGACATCTCCCATGGCCTGCACAGTCACCAGATCTAAATATTATTGAGCCACTTTGGGGTGTTTTGGAGGAGCGAGTCAGGAAACATTTTACTCCACCAGCATACACTCGGAGACACTGGGCCACTAATCTTCTAGCACACAAGGGAATGGCTCAAAACTCCCTCCTCGGCCTACTGATCAGGACTTGTTCCTTCAATTCACCAAGACCGAATTGATGTGTACATTGGCCACGCAAAAGGAGGCACCATCACACCATCACTAGATGAAATTCTTGTGGTCTAAAACCAGGCGTGTGCCACATCACTCTCGTCCTACCCCTGTACTAATCTTAATTACTCCTGATTGATAATTTATATTGATCATGTCTGGACTCACCGAGCCTTCCTACAGTTCCTCACAGCTAGGGATCAGTCTCCGTCGTCCACCTCTGATGTGTTGTACTTATTTGCAGGTCCAACTCACTCCAGAACCTTCTCTGACATCTGCAGCATGTAGGCCAGAGCTGAGCAGTGGTCTCAGAGAGTCTTCTGCTCTGATCTGGTCTCTGACTTCAGAACTCTTGGATCTCCTGATGGAACTGAGTGGTCCTTCATCTCCATTCCAGGACAGTGGAAGATGTGATGCTTCTGTCAGGAATTGAGATATTGATCACTGTTCAATCTTCTCTCAGGTTCTTGATGGCTCTCTGGATGGTTTCTGGACTGTTCTCTCTGACCCAGCAGACCTCTAAGAGTCTCTGGTTGGACTTCCAGAGAGAGGCCATGAAGGAAGCGAACAAACAGTCCAGGTGACCGTTTTTACTTCTGAGGGATTTCTCCATGGCTGCCTCCAGAGCATCCAGAGAAATGTAAAGTTCTCAAATCGCAATAGATTGATTTATAGAACTATTAGAGGCTCATGGAAAGAGTCGGGTTCGAGTGCTGGTCTTCCAGGAAGCCTATGTCTTCTCTCCATGTTGGGTGTAACTAGCTGGTAAACGATGTAGAGCTGCAGCAGAAACTCCTGAATAGCTCAGATGTACAAAGCAGTAGACTGTTTTCCTGGAAGATCACACTACTCTCTTTTGAAGTCTCTAGTATAAGAGTCACTCGAATGATTAACAAGCGAGGCCTCTGTTGACATCGCAGATATCTAGCACACTGCTCACATGGCCCTCTGTACACTTAGATAAACATGAGCTGGGTTTCCGTATTGTCTACACTAAACCAGTGAACTGTTCAAGATGACGCAGGCCTCTCAGAAGGCTTCAGAAGAAAAAGCTTCCCTCTCCAGCCTCCATCAGCCTCTCTCGTGGGACATGGTAACCGTCTGTTACCTGCATCATACTTGAGCTTCTTCCTCTGTTGGTCTGAACCAGCAGGAGTGTGAGAACAGTCGTCAGGGCTCTGTCGGTTCGTCTTCCTCTCCTTCGTAGTCAACATAGATGTCAGACTGAGCAGTTGTCGCAGCAGAAGAATGGACTACACATGAGTTGTAGCAGAGAGCTGGGACTCTTAGAAGCACAATCTCGAGTCTCATGTGGATATTGTAGTGAGTATGATTGATTGCTGTCGACAGCTTCGTCTTCATCAACCTGGATCTCCTCCATAGTAAAGTGACTCCTCCTTCTGTGCTGTGAGTGAAGCGCTCGTACCCACTCTCTACCTGATTTTTAATACTGAATCAACACCATGTAATGGAGATGGATCTGATTACGGCTGCTGCCATGGTCTGGAAACGCTCGTATTCCAGAGAGAAGCCGAGGGAAGCAGGTTCCTCTGGATGAGGTTTGTCAGCAGCAGGTTGATTGATGACGCTTCGCTGTGTGACATCATACAACATACCTCCCTGTTGTGGAAATCCAGTGAAAGTTCTGACATTTCATCCAGCCGAGGTCACTAAGATGATTCAGAATCTTTACAGACAGCCAGCTGCTCTGCTGTGACATTCTGTCACAATGTTGGAAATGGAAAACACTAGGGAGCAGCCTGAGAAGCACTGTACTATGCTGTCTGATCAGTTCAGCTCCTGAACGAGTAAGCATTCGCGCGTATACAAGAGGCAGATCTTCTGACATGACTTGTGATTACTGCCACATCAGCCTCATCTGCCCAGTCACAAGACTCGAACTCTCTGACTCTGCAAGATAGTGATGGTTTTAACCCAAGCGGACAGCCGTGGTAAGCATGACCGACTCTCGATTGGTTCGAACTCTGGCATTGGATCTGGTAGGTAAGGCATTAAGACGATGTTACGTGGCATGCTTGAATATGGAGCGACTAATGGAGCTGGTCTCTCATCAATCAGGAAAGTCTGTCTCTCAGCTGCCTCACCCTCATGTTGGGTATTAACCTCTTCACTCTGTCCCTCTGTGATGTAGAGCTCAGTGTAGATCCTGTGAGGAGGGTTCCACTTCCTCTTCCCATCACTTCCTTCAGCTAACACGTTCACATTGCTCCTGCAGAATGATGCTGAGATGTATGTTGTATTCACTTACAAACACTCCTGCAGACCACTATCTGCTGAAAGAGAAGAACACAAATGTCAGACTGAAGACAAGAGAATCTGAGATTCTGACTGAATATTCTTCATCAGGCTCTACAGAAAAACTAAAGAGTCAGAAAGAAAAGCGTTTTTATTCATGTTGTGCGAAAATTTTATAGGAATCATCCTGAAATGTCAGTAGCTGGTGATGAAAACTGACACGAACTGAGAAATACAAAGGTCCTGGTTTCAGAAACTGATAGACATCCAGCGAGACGAAGCCCACTAGCTTCATATCTCGACTTTGTACAGTGCATGCTCTGACTGGCTGTCTGGCAGTCGGATCTGGTTTCTAGGGTTTCTTTTTTCCACGATCTTGGGTACAGGAGGGGTACTCCTAGAAAGACCACAGACTTGGTCCCAGTAATGAGGTGAAGCAACTGTCCTGCAGAACGCGTTGTCCACCAGCTGGTAGAGACTTGAGTCCTTCAGGGACGCCCTGACCAGAGCACAGCAGGACAGGCACAAGGCACCACTCCCATTCCTCTGACTGGAACATGGACCTTCCATACATTCTCTGTTGGCAACATGTCTAAATGCCATACTAACAGATCAAGTCGTGTCAAGTCATCTGTACTCATCTTCAGCTCAGTTTACAGTAGAAACTGTCCTCTTACTCGTGAGTCGTGAGGGTCCAGGTCATCAGGACTGAAGACCAGAGGAAGATCTTTGGCACCGGTCACTCATACATATGACAGACAGCTAGGATCCTGGAGACTTCTGCTCCTCTAGTCTGTGGTTCTGACCAAATCTGCAACCATAAACAGTTCTTTTTCATTCATACACATGATCAACTGATCAAGTTTCTCTGATGACAAAGAGTCATTTGTGGAATTTTTTTTTTCTGAATTTATGAACATTTCTTGAAAATCTCATGAGTTGAATTCACTTTTAAAAATGTAGATACATAATTTCAATGAAAAACTAAACCAGTGGCAGAAATTCACATACCTAACAAACTCAAAATCTGCTGAGTCAGATTTTCTTCCATACTCTACAGACAACAGAGCTGGTGGTAAAATGCCAGAGGGCCTGCAGAGATGACACTTCTTCCCCAGGAGACTGGAACATGACTCCAAATGAGCTGGTTGACAGGTGCCCTCCAGTGTAAGTAATGCAGTGTAAGGTTTTATGACAGATAATAATTTAACTGATGTTTACAGAAGTTTAAATTGGGGGGTTAATCGTTCCACATAGTTTAAGCCTCATGGAGGAAGCAAATAGAGAATTGATGACTGGTTGGTGAGTGATAATATTGTGAGTTACACTTCACAATCCAAAATTTCCAAAGCACCTTGTCGGATCATTGTTTTGTAGATTTTATCTTAGAGCCCACAAGGAAAGAAATTAGAAAGAAGGATATTGGAGTTTGATGCCAGGTTTTGATTAATAAGGAAGAATATGTGAACAAAATTAGACAAATAATTCAGCGGGATTATTAAACATAATTTATTTCAATGAAGGTAATATTTGCAAACTGGAATCTATTACATTCAAAAGTCAAGAATATACTACAAATGTTTGTAAGGAACTAAAGAGAGATGAAAAAGATTTATGAAAGTAATTTTCTCCAAGAAATACCTCAATGTATTTTAGGATAACAGATCTTAAAACTCTAGAAGGAAAAAACAAAACTGATGGAGTTACAAACCAAGTTAGATGATCTGTGTCTTGAAAGTGTCTGTGTCTTGTGCCTTTATAAGATCATGAGCCAAATGTCTAGAGGCAGGTGAGAAAAACTCCTCATGTTTTAGTCACTTAGAGAAAAGTAGACAACAGAGAAACTCAAATACAAGTCTACTGATAAATGGAGTCCAATGCAAAGAACCAGAGAGTTTAGAGAAAGAAGTGTTGACGTTTTCCTCCGATCTGTGCTCCTCACTTTACTCTTTAGGTGAAGCTGATTCGGACCAATCACTTTGTTGAACATTGACGATAAAATACTCTCAGGGGCTGTTGCTGCGAGACTGAAGACAGGTATCTGGTCCATAATTAGTGAAACACAGTCAGGATTTTTGAAAAAGGAAGGTTCAGTTCATAATAACACCAAAGGGGGGCCTGATTAGCCTTCTTATGGTAGTGAAATAATCAAGAGAGTTGGGTTTTATTTTTATTTCTAGATTTTTACAAAAGCATTTGATTTCTGTCCAACATCAGTTATACTGCGAAAACTTTGAGGTTTCTTTTGGTCTTGTAGAGACATTTATGAAGATTATAGGGCTGCTGTACAATGGAATCTACAGCTGTGTTTCTCTAGGACATGGCACTTGGCCACCTCTGTTTGTAATGGTGGCAGAGATGTGATCTATTCTGATTAAAACAGTGACATTGAAGGTTAAATGTGATGGATAAACAAATAATAAGAAGTCAGCTGGTGGATGACCCAACTTTGTTCTTATAAAATGAAGATCAGATCTTTTAGCTTTGCAGTCAATCAGTTCTCCAAAGCATCATGGTCCATGGTAAACCATCAATAAATGGTGAAACAATGACAGTGCAGGAGCGCCCCCTGCAGTCAGCATGTAATATACAGGTTCAGAAGGAGGGGAAATCTTTAGGAACTGTTATTTGTAGAGACAGAATTATGAGTGAAAAGAGGAATATCTGTAACAATATGGAAAAGTGTCAGACAGTTCTTCACAGATGGCTGCAGAGAGATGTCAGCATGTCTGGGAGGATTTTGTTAACAAAGATGGAGAGTTTGTCCAGACTGATTTACCAGTTCTCTCCTTCCCCATATCACCGACAATGATCCAAACTATAAATAAAGTTCATTTAAGTCCAAATGGAGAAATAAATGTCAGCATATAAGGAGAACTGATATCATTAAAAACTATGAAGAGGGAGGAGCAAATGTGATGGATTTTGATATTCTGAGTGGTGTCTTGAAACTGAAGTGGTTACAGTCTTTCATCTTTTTGGTTCATTGTTCCTGATGTGATTTTCCAGAACATGGTGCAGTGGTAGCTAAGACTTTCTACTACTCTGTGGACTTTGAATTTAGCTATCCAGTCAATTACGTGTCTCCTATCAGCATAAGCTCCGCCATGGTCTGTGTGCTCTCTGGAATCTAAGACCTGGTCTCCTGACTCAGCTCAGTTAGAGTATGGTAGACAGACTACACACGACCTCGCTAGTGGTAACAACACACATGTTACCTACTGTGTAAAAATCCTACGTGCATGTATTGCGCTCACTGACGTGGATATACTCGCATGGAGTCTGATGCATGTAGCTTCCAGTATTTCTGTTTATTGACAGTGGATGATTGTTACAGCGAACGAGGATGTTACTGTGACGAGAATCTCCAGACTCAAGTAGCTCACGTGATCTCAAACCAGTGTTAACACGAGTCTGAGTTAACTTCAGCTGTCGTTACGCGTAGTCTCCTCTCCTGAGATCAATAAGTATTAAAAGATGCATATCCTGTCGTGCGTGAACAACTACTTTCATTGCCAGTGCGCAATGGATAGAGGCTAGCTCTCCTTCGAGAGCACGTACACACTGCGCAAAAATTAGTAGTAGAAACCAGCTTCTGTTATCATGGACGACATGCCACAAGCCCTCAGTGATAGAGAAATTCTAAACTGCATTCGGGCTTAACTTGTGACGATCGATGCTTGAGGATAGCAAGGTGTGTATTGAGTGGAATGTGATGATGACTATCTTCTAGTCCTGATGTGAAGAACTGTGGTTCAGTCTCTCGCTAAAAATGTAAGGCTGGCAAAAGTTTGGAATTCATTTTTATCCTCATGCTCATCAGTATAAGGCAATGGACGATATGTTCGGTCCAGGATGTTCTGAACTAGTCGTGTGACGTCTGGAACAGCTACGCAGAGAAGGAAAATATCATTACAACATGTATGGATACTTTGAAGGCCAAGACCATGTGATGAATTCATTTGGGTTTCTTGAATGAAAATTTAAGCAGAGTGCACTATGGCCAAGTACTGTGAAGCTGATAAAGAGAGATATACGAAAGACCTGACATAGTATAGTTTATTACTCTTAGGTTTAATATTCTAATGAATAATGCTTCACTATAACATCCTTCATATAGCTATCGTGTAATACTATTAATAACAGCTCTCGTCTTGATTAGTGATACTCTTATTATTGATTTAAATGTGCTTCTGGACGTCCGACCCAGTTATTTCCTGTGAAGAAATGCTAAAAAAACTAACGTATTGATCTATGTATATATATAATAACACAAAAAAAAATATGAACTTAACAGGACAAGTGACATCACCGCATGAGCTCAACAAACAACATAAACACTGTATACAAGAGGAATCAGATATTGAGGTTCACAGGTTTGTAGCATGTCTCTTACTGTGAGTCTGAGGGTCCAGGTTCAGGACTGAATTTCAGAGGTTCATCTTTGGACCGGTGACTCTTCACAGACAGACAGCTGGATCCTGGAGACTCTGCTCTGTCCCTCCTCTTCCTCCACACAATCACTCATCTTCAGGACTTCAGTCAGTCTGAGAGGGAAACCAGTAACAATTTGTCCCTGGCGGACTAGTGAGCTCACCACACACAAGCCCTCCATAATTTTCAAACCAAGAACAACACAGGTTTCTTCACGATCTTAGGCATCAAATCAGGTACAAACTATAAATCTTCTCCTTATCACCTTAACCTCCTCAATCTCAAATCCCCTCAGTATAGAATTTCTTTTAACTGGGCTGTGGCAGCGTTCCGTTCTCTCTATAAAACAGACTGAGACACACTCCGAATAAACAAAGATAACACACACACACACACTACACACATCACCACACACACACATCACACACACACAGTGCTGTTACTGGTGCAATGTGCAATCAATGAAGATTGGCCACCAGGCTGGTCAAATTTAGCCATGAAACCTCCAACACTAAATTGGCAGGTGTTTCAGTTTCATTGTCAAACCCCTGTAGGTGAGTCAAATTCAAATAAACAGTTTTCATTTATTTTCATTATTCTTAGTTTTACGTTGAAACAATTTAAGCTCAATTGTCTTTTTTTCTGGAGGTGTTGTAAATGCTGTGAGCGCCAAAATGTAGATGTTTCAGTTGGTTGTGATTGTTGCTGTTAAGTTCATAAAAACACTTGTTTTGTTTATTTGTAATAATTGTTTGATGCTTCATTGATTTGTTAATGTTCTTGTTTGTTTGAGTCTTTTTGGTTTAATTCAAACCTGATCAAACTAATTAAAGCAGCTCCACTGATCTTACACCTCAGTGTGTGTTTCCAGGGGTTTCCAGGTGTTTCCAGGTGTTTCCAGGTGTTGGGGAGGACACCTGCATATGAGAAAACAGTAGTATTAAACCTTTAGTGTCTCCAGCTGTGCAGTCTGATAAATGTCCTCAGGTGATGTCACCTGAGTCAGTGTGGGTGGAGTCTGAAGATGACACCAGACCTCTGTAGCCCCCCCTCATCTCTGCTGCATTACACACCTTAATTTAAAAGCCGAGGTTTGGTGGCTGAGGTGCATTGTGGGTAATGTAGGCAGCAGGTTTTTGTGAGGAAGAAGAATGTGTGAATGAAAAAAGAAGATGTCTCTGGTTCAGCTTTGTTGAAACTGTCCATTGTGACAGTGTTACAGGAGAGCAGTGATGAATCTGTGGAGGTCTGTATTCAGGACTCATGAGGTTTCTATGACAACAGTCATCAGTGTTTGACAGTGAACAGTGAATGCAGTGAAGCTCTAATGAGCAGGTTCTAGCAGGTGTTTAGTAAAGTTTGTATAAGACCTGAATCATTGTCCAGAGATGACTGAAGTCATAATGAGCATGGAGGATGTTACGGGAGGATTCAGTCTTCTTCTACACACCAGAGCTCAGTGTCATGTTTCTGTGAGGACCTTCTGTGAAAACCAGGCAGCAAACAGAGATTAGATTGAACTGTTGACTGAGTTGACCTCAGGAGAAATGTTCTGGAGTAGGGATGCCACGGTGTGGAAATGTTCCCACTGGACATTAAGACATGTGTGGGCTCAGTATCTGTAGATTAGACCTCAGTGTTTCCCACACACTGATTTATCTGTGACAGGCCACCACCACATCAACAATGACACCACATATTGATTTTCTGTTGGTTTACAGTTTCAAATGAGGAAAGTCTTATTTCACTGTAGAGCTGCACACACACACACACACACACACACACACACACACACACACACACACACACAGAAATCATGGGTGGGCTGTGATCAGACTCCCTCTCTGTGTGTCTGTCATTCAGGGTGTGTATGAGAGCGCGCTGTGAGCGTGTGCAGGGACTGGGCTCACTGACCAATTTGTCATTTTCTGAACAAGATTCTGACTCTGGATCAAATCATATGATGGAAGCAGAAATGTAACATCATTTTCCCTCCTTCATCTGCACAACAAAGATTCCCATGAAACTCTGCAGGTCTGAGAGAGAGTGATGAGAATTATTGTTTCATGTCAAACACAATCAGATCAGATGAGCTGAGCCACAGATGTGAAGAGCAGATGTTCATCACATCATCATCTTTTCTCATCAGATGCATTTTAACTTCAGTGTCTTTTATTACAAACTGTCTGATTTTATTCTAACACATTTTATATTTTCTCTCATCACAACTTGTCTTGTTGACTCAGAGACCACGTGACGTCTTGTCCTCAGCTCTGAGTCCAACCCCTCCCATCTGAGACACCTGGACCTGAGCTACAATGATCTGGAGGATTCAGCATGAAGCAGCGTGTCTGGACTCGGAGAGTCCAAACTGTAGACTGGAGACTCTGGGGTTAGTTCACTGACTGGAGCTTGTGTAGTTTTATATTCAGTTAAAATCTGTGAAGTTCCAGTTTTTCATTGGTTGGTTCATTTTCAAGATTTCTGTGTGAGCATTTAAAAAATCAGCCAGTGAAGAGAAAGAAGGAAGATGAGACCAGGAGCAGAGTGGTATGGGGAGGGTCAGGAGAATCCCCGTGGACCGTTTGGGGGCCGGGACCGGACTGATTATTGTGTAGACTAATAATATTGTGTATATAAAAGTGGTCTACCTCGCTGCACCACCTGCAGCCTGAACTGACACTCGCAGCCTCTTGTCTCTCCCAGCACGTCAGACACTACCAAGTCATAGTTCCTAGTTTTTTTATGGCAGAGTACACCGTCATGATGCATTTCCTGGAAAATACATCTTCTCATGTTTACACATCATGCGCATGCCTTTCCTCGTGTTTCAGCCATTCTGTGCGAGTCTTGTGATTGCCAAGCTCACAATTCCAGTATCTCTGCCCACTGTTGGCCTGACTACGATGGGTCCTGATTGGCCTAGGGACTGAATGCCCTGCTATCACGTCCTATATCTATCTCTGGTCTCATGATGAATCTATGAGCGGTAAGTCCCTAGGGACAACGTGGGACGTTGCACTGCTGACAATAACAAGGGTAAGGTCATCAGAGACGTGTTGGTTTTATCAGGGAACGTGTGTGTTCCTGTTCACATTGGTTTGAAGCAGCAGCAGAAAGAGAAGGAGAAAGGTGAGCAGAAGAAGAATGAAAGAAGAAAAAATACTGGAGGAGGAAGAGAGAAATGTTCCACAATTACAGAGAGATTCAACATCCAGTAAAGAGCCGGAGGCTGAAATGCTAAGCAGGGGCGTTGTAGCTAGCTGCTAGCTCAGCTCATATGTAAATGTGGCTAGTATAGCTAGCTGCAGTTGTTGGGCAGCAGCCTAGTGCTTGTAGTTAGCTGCTGTTTGTCTTGTGTGTAGTTAACAGCTGGGACTGTGATCTCCAGTAAAATGAAGGTCCAACTCGGCCCCTGGATGAGAGCAGTCACAGTGTTGTGATTCAGAGCAGCAGAGAATTGACAGAGTTTGATGTTAAAATAGAAAGTTGATGAGAATCAAACTGCAACATCTCACAGATCTTCTGTTGCTCTGACTGATCCTGAACACAGCAAAGCTGCAGCTCTCCTCACCAAAATAATATTTGCGCTGTTTTGTGTGTTGATTCATAGCACTGCAGCATCATGGAAGCCACAGACCTCAGACTGCAGACACAAACCAGATCAAAGCAGGCCAGTGGCTGAAAGGCGGAAAGTGGAGACTAAGAGGAAACTCAGCTGGGACATGGAGGCAGAAGATTAGATTGATGCTGGGAGCAATTTATGAGCAAGCTCCCACCTCCCAAATCATAGTGAATAAACAGGTGAGGACCAAATCGTCCTCTATGTTAGGTGAGCTTCCATGTGCTCCTTCCTACTCAGGGCTAAAACAAGCCTTCTCCGGCCCACACACCCTGGAGACATCAGCAGGTGCTTGAAGGTGTGGGGTTTCTCCCCAAGCCAAGCCACACTGAAAGTAAGTCCAAGAGCCTCGGTGACTCACTGGAGGCAGAAAGGAGACAGGATGATTTGTTGGTGAGGGTGAAGGACTCAGGTGGTAGACTGAGGCCGAGCACTCGTCCTCCTCAAGTTCTCAACAGTGACACAAGTTCTTCTTTAAAGATGTGGACACAGAGAAATCTTTCCCCTCCTCCATAAATAATGAGACATTGTGCAGTTGTTTGGTGACTTTGGAACATTGAAGCTGCTCCACCATGTTTGTTCTGAACAGTGTGACTGAGTTCTCACTGTTTGTTCACGTCCTCAGTGTTTTGTTTCTGTGCTGATGTCTGTAGTGTCAGAGAGGGAACAGACTAAAAAAAAATGAATCCTCTGATTCTCCTATGATAACAGACTGAACTGAGGTCAGCAGCAGCTGATCAACCTGTGTTCACATCAACAGCTGTATGAATGTTGCGCTGATGTTACCGGCACCAGAGCTAGGGGTCTCTGGTCCGGCAGCATGAGCTCCTCAGGTGGCGGCACTGAGCGGCTGTGGATCCAAACACATGACACGGGAGCTGTTAGCTCATGCTACTGCTGCTCAGCAGGTTTTTTCTCAGCACATGCGCCAAATGCTTACATTTTATATACACAACATGGCAAATGCCATACCAATTACTCCCAGAATAGTATTAATAAACAATAACTAGTATCCAGCAACATTGATGGTCGGAACTACTCACACACACGTACACACTCACTCTTGTTTTCTTTTGTGGGCGGGAACGCCTGATAATAAACCATGACGATAAAGAACATATTTCAAGGTTCTACCATGCTTAGCTTCACTTCATGGCTTCGCTATATGTTGTTACATAGGTTAACTAAACAATACTGTACAAATGATACATTTTACATACCTGTGGATCCAAACACACGACACGAGAGCTGTTAGCTCATGCTACTGCTGCTCAGCAGGTTTATTCTCTGCACATGAGCAGAGCAGAGCAGAGACTATTTGCTTGGACCCACTGGTGTTAGAGTAGCCTCTACTGGTGTAAAGTGGTAATGCTTCTGTTAAGGTTCAAATAAAGGTTCGAATATTAAAATGAAAAAGAGGGAGTGTCTGTTAATATAATAAACTATAAGTGGCTATTTCAGACCCACTACACTGAAATTTGGATGATGTGTGTAGAAGGCTGACATGATGAAGATCCACAATAACAGAAGGACAAAGTCACTCTACTCATTTTAGACAAAGATCATTGATCAGGACAAATCTGATTGATTATCAATCATTGATCTACATCTTTGATTCTTTATTCAGATTGTGTTGCTGCAGTTCTCAGCAGATAGCTGTTCTTGTCTGGCTCAGCTTGAAGTCCAACCCCTCCATCTGAGAGAACTGAGAAGACCTGAGCGGAACCAGGACGCTGCAGTATCCAGAGGAAGGTCTGTGTGGTTTTCTGCAGAGTCCAGACTGTAGACTGGAGACTCTGAGGTCAGACTCCTTCTTTCTTTCTGTTGTGATGAATGTGATGGAAGTGTGTTGCAATGAGCAGCAGACTGAGGCTGATATATACTGATCACATTGAGGATCTTCATGGTAAAGTCTGTTTTCTTCTTCTCTGCTTTTAGTCCAGTGACTGTTTCCCTTCAACTTTCACCTCATAACTTTTATAAAAACACCAACACAACATTGAATCTGACAAGACATAACCTGATGATAGATAATCATAGCTGATCGGTCCAACACTTTCTATTAAAGCCTAGTGATGTTTGTACTTGACTTCCAATATTTCAAAGCCAATTGCCATAGAGAACCAGGTTTTTCATCACTTTAAATCCTGTAGCTTTGACTGTGTTAAATATTTGAGCTCAGTCACCAGGTGTCTATGTCTCTGCCGTTCATCAACTAGTGAATTAATATATATTTTCTAACAGTTTGTTCTCATGTTCTCTCAACAAACTTCAGCCTGACCATGTTTGTTGTCTTTGAAAACTTGAGGATCTTTAGTGGAATCTGCACAACATGAGTTTGTACAGATGGAGCCAAGGTGGAGCTCGGCAGAGTTGAAGGGTGGAGTCACTACGTCTTTATTGAAGCAGCAGCATTGTTGTCATGAATATAATAGAGCTTGTTCTTTACTGTCTGTTTGACTCTTTGTACTTTCAAGCAGGAACCCTTTGTCTCCTCTGAAGTTCCATCTTTGATTCTTTATTCAGATTGAAGAGCTGCCATTGTCAGAGAACAGCTGTTACTTCTCTGGGCTCAGCGCTGAAGTTCCTAACCCCTCCCATTCTGAGAGAATTGGACCTGAGCTCGGAACGCCTAGAACCTGCAGATCCAGACTGAAGGATTGTGGTTTCGTGCAGAGTCAGACTGTAATGAGACTCTGAGAGTCAGTTTCACTGTTGTAGATCTTTATATCTTGAATCCCCGCTACATAAGTTGCAGCACACCAAGTTAATCCGTTAGACGTATTGAATGAATGACATGACTTGTAAATAGGTTTGTCTTCATGTTCAGTTGGTTCTTCTTCTGACTGAAATGTAGTTCTCAGTTTCAGCTCATTCTATCACTTCACTTGTAGATCACATTCAGTGTGCCTAGCAACCTCACAGCCACCACATCATATTTCCATGTCAGAGGACTCATTGTTTCTAAATCCACTGGGAGGAAAGTGTCCAGTGTCTAGTTGTTTCGACAAGTCCAACTTCATTGATTTTATCAGTCCACAAATTACACAGAGTTCTCACAACTACTATTTGTCCAAAGAAAAGTGCAAGAATATACAATCTTCTTTCTTTCAGTAGATTTCAGATGAAGTGTCAGACTTAAGTCTGTATTGATCAAACGATGTGTGTGTGTTTATCAATTCTGAGTAACAACACACACTCAACATGTATGTTTGGACAATGTTGTTGTACTACATATGAAATCCACAATAAAGAAGGACATTAAGTCACTCTAACTCATTTTAGACAAAGTCATTTGATCAGGAACAAATCTGATGATTATCATTCAATTCTGATCTTCATCTTGATTCTTTATTCAGATTCGAGACTGCAGGTTTGTCAAGATCAGACTGTTCTTCTCTGGCTCAGCTCTGAAGTCCAACCCTATCCCAATCTTGAAGAGACCTGGACCTGAGCTAAAACACAGAACCTGCAGAATCCAGGAGTGAAGGGTCTGTGTGGTTTTCTGGCAGAGTCCAGACTGTAGACTAGGAGCTCTGAGAGTCAGTCACTGTTGTAGATCTTATATATTGACATCCACACTAATGAAGCTTTGCACACACGAAGTTGAATCCATTGAATGTGAATGAATGAATGTACATTGTAAATCGTTGGTCTCATGTTTCAGTTAAGCAGCAGCCATTTGTCATGAATATTAATGAGAAGCCTGTTTACTTATGTCTGTTTGACTCTTTGTGGTTTCAGCAGGAACTTTGTCTCATAAACTCACATCTTTGATTCTTTATCAGATTGAAGAGAGCTGCAGGTTTGTCAGAATCAGCTTGTTCTTCTCTGGGCCTCAAGCTCTGAAGGTCCAAGCCCCTTCCCTCTAGAGAACTGACCTTGAGACGAGCTTCACAACTTGCAGTCTCACGCCCTGATGGATCTCCGTGGTCTCGTGGAGATCCAGATGTAGAATGGGAGACTCTGAGGTCAGTAGAGAGGTGGAGGTCAGTCCATGTGCTCTCAGCAGTATTGTACTAAACACAGTTAGTATCAGAGCAAAGATCAAGTGTTTCCTGTGAACCTCCAACCTCCTCAGTGCTGCTTTCCTCAGTGAAGTGTGAGAGGAGAACGGGGACAGGCTTCAGGATTGGACAGAACCCGCAGAAGAGTCAACAGTCAGCCAATCAGAGCGGCCGAAGCTTGTGTGTGATATGTGTGATGTGTTGGATGTGAGCAGCTGTTGTGTTGTGTTGATGATGTACAGGGAAATTAAAGCTTGAATCCAGCTGACAGCCTCACAGATGGACAGAGACAGTGTCCTCATTCATCAAACTGTCCAATCAGATCCTGAGACTGTTTGTTCTCTGGTTTCAACACTAAACAGCTGATCAGCTTCATCTGTGTCACAGCTCTGAGATAAGTGTGATGGAGCCTGACAGTACCTGGCTCTTAGTGACAGCCTCCATGTCAGTCAGGTGATGTTTCAGAAGCAGAAGCGGTCTGAACAGACTAGAAGTCCCTGCTGCATCAATGAAGGCTGCATGAAGTAGTCATCTGTAAAACACGATTCAATCTCCTCTGCTTTCTTTTTCTCTACACAGATGGGAGTCACTGCCTTTCTACAGGTGAGAGTGGAGAGGAGAGCTTGATCAAGCAGTGACTGACAGAGGAACCAGAAGAAGTGGAGATGACTCTCAGTGCTGCAGTATGAACTGATCTGAGAACAGCCTCCACTGTCACACACAGAGGTCCCTGTCCATCCATTCATCCCTGTGATGTTCCTCTGGATCTGACAGAGCATCATCAGTGTCTCTGGACTTAAAGCTCATGAAGTTCAGCTCTGAACAGTTGATGTTCAGTAATACTTTTATAGAAGATATATTATATAGATCATATTTATATGCTGACTATGCTAAATATTTGTGAGCAGCCCCTGCAGTGAACCAGAAACCAAAAAAGTATTTTACCCCAGTAGAAGTAAAATGTTTAAAATAAAAGTAAAAGTAAGCTTAAACGTTAAAATGTATCATTATTAGTTACTTTTACATTTTCATAGTTTTATATTTATTGCACACATTTACTGCTTCTCTTAAGCCTGTTGAGATATGAGATTTTTAGCCATATCTCCCAGCCTTTTATATGAGCATGTCTATATATATCGCTTAATGACAAAGTTCAAACAGAGTTCATTGTTTAAATTCATCATAATTAACAGTATTTTAAATCCTTCTGTATAACACTGTTACTGTACAAAGATTGATGTTATATTATTCTTATTATTATTGTCTTTGGAAATATTGGTTTATATTTATTATCATAATTTCATGGTAATTAGTGACTTTCCTTCACTGACAAAAGACAGTGGGAAGGAGGAGGATGGTAAATTGAGGGATAAAGAATTCTGAATACATAAAAAATATTGGCTATTAAAAATGAAATGCATCGTTTTCTTTTTGTTATTAAATCATTCTCTGAATTTAGTAAAATGTCATAGTATGTGTGGTGAGAGAGGGGTTCTAGGTAATATACATTCACAACGGGCTTGGTTATCTTAAAGGACACCAACAGTAAAATACTTTAATCCGACAACGCCACCCTGGAAATTTCACCCAAGGAATTGTGAACACTCAATTGATACCAAATATTTCAAAAAGGCAAGAGACACGGTTCCATCCATCAATAATATTTATTAACAATATATCAACATAAGGATCATCATTAAAACACAATCACTCAGTGGCAGGGTAAATGAATATAACTGGAGCTGGGGGCTCACTAGTGGCAGGGTAAGCGCCCAACGGAACAAGATCCCAGTGAAGAAGAAAAAAAAAAAAAAAAAAAAAAAAACCACACACAACCACACACACACACACACCAGTAAGCTCCATACCCAGGAGACTCAAGACACAGCACACAGGAAGAGGGCTCCACCACCAGAGGAGGACACCAGCCCCCCCACCACAGGTGCCCCGCTCCTAAAAGAACCAAAACATAATTAGGGGATTACACTTCCAACACAAAGTATAAAAACATACAGTGGCTGAATGATGAAACCTGGACACTGGTTATCAGCAGCTCTCAAATGGCCTCCTGCCAGTGATGTAACCAAGGAAAGAAAGAAACTGAAGAAAACAAGAAACTGATCATTAGTGCTAAATGGTCAATTCAATTAATAAATCAGCACTTAAACCATATATAACAATACACAAATGAAAGTGAGGTGAAAGGGTAATCCCACATTACAAATCATTCATGTAACAAAATAAACTACACCAAACTATCTGTAAATAGACAAATGTGTGACTGCAACTCACACAACATAACCTGTACCTGAATAAGGCTGCTTGGATGGCAGCTGTATTACTGCAACATAAACAACAAATCACATCAATAATGCAAAAAATACAAAAAATATGACAATCGCGCTGAAACTTAGATACAAAATTCCAAATAAATCAGAACACCGCAGATAGAATCCTGCTCACAATCACATATTTTTCCATTCAAGTTAAAAAAACACACATAGGAAGTTGAACAATTAGAGTCCAAACAACTAAGAGGAAAACAACCAGAGGCAAAGCAGCAGCGTCCCTGCGGTGTGCGCCACGACAGCAGCCGCCGCTCCAATCAGGCTGCGAACACCAACAGCAGGCCAGTTCCTATGATACATGCGGCAGAGCGGGAGCAAGACCCGCTTTTATAGTGTGTCCCCTTGTGGTGATTGGCCAATGATCACCAAGCGATCTGACAGAAAGATCCTCTTAGGCCAAAAGCTGCTACAACAAATCTTTATTCTGCTACACAAGGAAAAACTTCCTTTAAGAGGCAGAAACCTCAGGCAGAACCGGGGTCAGGGTGGGAGAGAGAGAGGGAGGGAGAGAGAGAGAGAGAGAGAGAGAGATGCACTCATAGTAGTAACAGTAATAAGTAGCAACAGTAGCAACTATAATGTTAATGTTAACGATAATACTGCTACTGATATAAAATAGTATTAATGATGTTAATAACAGTGACAGTAATTCAGCAGCAGGTGTTGAGCAGGATCGTGGAGGCAGCTGCAGTTGGAGATTCTAACTCTGCAGCTCAGGGCAGAAGGACCTGTAGAGAACAACGGGGGGGGAGAAAGAAAGAAAGAAAGAGAGAGGAGGGGTGGGGGGTGGGTCACAGGGAGACAGAGAGGGGGAAGGGCACACAGCTTGGGCGCTCCTGTGCATGAGAGACAAAACAGGCGGTTACAATAAATCAGTAAATGCAGAAGAACCTGGGCCATACTGTGTATATAATGGGGATGATTGATTTATTGAGACTGAGCCCACCCGTCAATATTCGGAGAATAACAGGTACAACGTCTGAGGTAGTTAGAGAATATACATCCAAGTAAAAGTTAAGGCATAAAAATAAGTTTTAAGTTTAGATTTAAAGGCATGAATTGAGTCGGACAGCCTAATACCAGCAGGGAGGTTGTTCCAGAACAGAGGGGCCCGACAGGAGAAGGCTCTGCAGCCAGCAGAAGACTTTTTAACTCCAGGAACAGACAAGAGCCCTAAACTCTGGGAGTGCAGATCACAAGAAGGAGTATAAGGAAGAAGATCAGACAGGTATGAAGGAGCCAGTCCATGTAGAGCTTTATATGTCATCAGAAGCACCTTAAAGTCTGATCTGACATGGACAGGAAGCCAATGGAGGGAAGCTAAAACTGGTGTAATGTGATCACATTTCCTGGATTTAGTTAAAATTCTAGCTGCAGCATCTGAACCATTTGAAGACTTTTAATATGAGCATGTGGCCAGAAAACAGAACATTACAACAGTCAAGTCTTGATGAGACAAAGGCATGAATTAGGATCTCAGCATCATTCATAGACAGAAAAGACCGAATCCTAGCTGTGCTATGTAGGTGAAAAGGGCGATCTTAGCGATATCATAAATGTGCTGATCAAACGAGAGGGTAGAGTCGAATGTGACACCCAGGTTTTTGGATGTGCGACTCTGAGAAATCACACATCTATCTATAGGTAATGTTAAATGATCAAACTTGTTTATGTCGGTTCGGGCCAATTACCAGCATCTCAGTTGCCTGGGTTTAGGAGCAGAAAATGATGAGACATCCAGCTTTTTACAGCAGACAAACAGAGCTCTAGCTTTGCAATCTGAGAGGAATCATCAGTCTTTATGGGCAGATACTGAGTATCATCAGCATAACAGTGGGAATTTATTCCATGACTGAATAATTCGCCCTAGAGGTGAAATATAAAGAGAGAAAAGCAGAGGGCCAAGAACAGAGCCCTGTGGTACTCCATATTTCACAGCACAGCATGTTGATATATTGTTATTATACTGTATATTATGATTTGGTGCTATACAAATAAAATTGAATTGAATTGAATTGAGACACACTGTGTCCATTCAGATAAGTAAGACTTTAGCCAGTCCATAGAAATCAGAAGAGCGCCGTCTCAGTGGAGTGGCAGGCCCTGAAGGCTGACTGGAATGGTTCAAACAGATTATTAACAGACAGGTGGGTTGAAAGCTCCTGAGACACAGCTCTTTCCAGTACTTTGGAAAAGAAAGGCAGGTTTGAGACTGGCCGGTCATTTTTTAAGGATCCTGAATCAAGGTGTGTTTTTTTAAGTAATGGTTTAACCACAGCAGATTTAAAGCTACTGGGGTCAGTGCCAGTGGTTAATGATAAATTAATGATGTTCAGCACTGAAGGTCCCAGGATAGGTCAGAGGTCTTTGGAGAGCTTAACTGGTAGAGAGTCCAATAGGCAGGTAGTGGGTTTAGAAGCCAACACCAGCTGAGACAATGCTTCAAGAGACAGAGTCTCAAATTTCTCTAGAGGAGAAAGAATCTGAGACTGAGCAGATTCTCAGCTGCTTCTGTAGAAGGTGAATTAGAAGAGTTGATTTTAAATCTAATCTCTTTTTTTACAGAAAAATTCTTGCTGCTTCTGAGTCAGTTTGGCTACAGTGTCAAAAAGAAAGCTAGGATTGTGTTTATTTGTGTTGATTAGCTTAGAAAAGTAGGCAGTTCTTGCAGTGGAGAGGGCATACTTGTATTTCAAAACACTCTCATGCAATTGAACATAGAGAACTTTACGCCATTCTTCTGAAAACTGTGAATAAGGGCCTGGTGGTCTGTAAAGCACCACCAGATGAAATGGTCACGCTTTATCACCCCGGTGAAAACTATTCTTAGCTAATGGAGGTGATTTCAAGACAAAGGCCTCAAAAGAGTTAAAGGTCACATCAGGTTTGGATGTTAGTCCAGAATTTGACCCATAAATTAAGGCCACACCCCCACCCTGTTTAGTAGCTGAGTTGCATGTTCATAAGTATAATCAGGAGGGGAAGCTTCATTAAGGGGAAGGACAGCATTTGGTTTAAGCCATGTTTCACAAAGAGCAATCATCTCCAGCTTAAACTCAAGAATCAAGTCCTTGATTAGCAATGATTTGGACAGTGTCCTGATGTTAAGGAAACCAAATCTGACTGCCTTCTTAAGGCTAGAGATCAGTAGCAAGCTGATTGGTAGAGCTTCCAGCAGATAAAGTCTGAATAGGAATAAGCCATCTTGTATTATTAAGGAGAGATTTAGAAGGCCTGCACATGTGGCAGTGTGAAGACACAGTGGTGATTCTGTCTTGAAAAAAAGTGCTTTGTGACACACTTGCCATGCATTGTAGGATTGGTGGCCAATATGTGATGATTTATATGCTTAGGGTTGTGCGTAGTACGGCGGGTGAGGGAGACAGTCTCAATATTATAAATCTGGCTATCAGGCTGACAATATAGACTATGGGGATTTTCCTGAGTTAACTTGAGTTCTAAATTAGTGGACTCCAGAACCGCACTCACTCTAACCCTAGCAGACCCTCCAATCACCTGTGAGTACTAAGTCCCTGGTGTCAAACCTGCTGTAAGCACCTGTCTATGTTCCTAGATAAAACAGCAGCACCAACTCCAGTAGGATGGAGGCCGTCTGCTTTCAGAAGGTCTGGGCGGCCCCAGAAGAAGGTCAGTTATCTACAAACTGATATCCCTGCTCCCTCCAGTGACGAGCCAGCCAGCGGTTCAGAGACACAGGCCTACTGTAAACCTCTGCTGATTGTCTTGCCCAACAGAAGGTGCAGGAACAAGAGGATGTAGACGTCACCTACTGCTGCTCCTCTCCGGCCCTGTCCAAGGAGAGCATAATGATGTACTGCTGTTGGCCGCCCCTCACTGACTCAGATACCTCTGAGAAGGTCATGTATGAAGCTCAGGATCTCCATGAAGAGACAAGAAAAATGTGTAAGAGCTTTGTGGCTCCAGAGAACCTGGAGGAGGAGGAAGAGTATCTGGAGACAGAGAGGAAGTCCTGAGACAAGATACTCTTCCAGATTTTCCATCTTTTCAGAAGAGAGTCACAGACCTGCTTCGTCTTCCTCCTCTTCCTCCACCAACACAGCATTAACTTGTCTCCCAGTTGATTGACAAGGCTGTGAGTCCACTGTGGCTGTCAGGACACTGCAGTAAACTAAATCTGTCAGCAAATCCAAGAAACTGGCTGGATTATTCAGAAAGCTGAAGTCAGCATGGAGGAGCATCTTGAGCAGAAAGTGGATCAAAAGGGTCAAAAAGACAAAACAAATCAGACCTGACCTCCATCCCTCTGCAGCTGGTTGAGGAAGACGACAATGCCACAAAGAAGGAGATGAGGAACCTCACATCTCCAACCTCCACCACCTGATGAGGTTCCTTGACCACAGAGCCAACTGCTGCCTGAAACATCAAAATCCACAGACTATGGTGATGGGAGTCTGAGGGCTGCTGCCAGCACTGAAGGGGAAGTGTCTACTCCTGACCTGGAGGACAGCTACTCTCCAGACTTTGAGAAAACCCCCAGTTAGACTTCCATGATAATTAAAGTATTTCCCATTGAAGGCCAGGAAGAACGTGATGAGACTGAAGCTGGTGGACAGACTAAAAAAGATGTCAAACAAAGAGATAGGATCCCCGAAACTGGATCAGTGTCTAGACTCTCCACCAGGTCTGAGGGCAGCATGAAGTCAGCTTCATCTGCTCTCTTTACACACCACCTCAGCCATCTTTGATGTGACAGATGTGATGAGTGAACGCAGGGAAAGGACTCAAATGCAGAACCCAGAGACACTCAGTACTTCAATGAACAGTCTTTACTCAGTTAAAAAGTTTCTACAGGGAAATCAATCCAACAGGACAGAACAGTACAAAATTGACAGCCTAAAGGTCAAAAGGTCAAGAAAGTAGTCGCACACTGAGATATATACACAAAGGAACAAAAGGCTGGACCACTGTCACAAGAGGGACATACGGAACTGGATCAGAGGGAAGGGAACACTGACACTAAATACTCTGGGGGAGGGGGGACAATGAGACACAGGTGAAACACATTAGGGTGGGGCCGGGTAATCACAGAGGAGGGCAGGAAGTGAAGGGACCACCAGGTGGGTATCAAAATAAAACAGGAAACACAAAACCTGGAGACATTTGGGGAGAAGACAAAAAGGACTTAGCTGGACTGACGAGGAGCGACAGTACCAGTGTTACAAAGAGCTTCACAACAAACACACAACACAACAATAACACACACTGATCCACTAATCCATATTTTTATATTAAAAAAAAAAAAGGGGGGGGGAGGGGGGGGGTGGAGTAAAATGTCAAAACAATGACAGATAAAAACCAGGAATCAAACAGGAAGTCAATATAAAAACATTTTGACCATAAAGGAGGATTTAAAGTCCAGTTAATGAATGATCCATTGAATCAGTGACACTTGTTGACTCAGCATTATAATGGAGAGATGAACATTTTTCAAGCCTGTCTGAAACAACACTCACATGTCCATATACACAGTGAAAGAGTTGTTGGTCTGTGTGATTGTTCCTCCTAACACAACTTGAATGAAAGAGATGGAGGATAAAAACAACATGTTTCCTCCTTCACATTAATATCTGGTAAAGTTCAGCTGAAGAACATGAGGCTTCAACGTCTGAGTCAAACTCATCTTCAGAGTTCAAGTCATTTTACTGTGAAATTCCCTCTTTGTGAAGCTCAACAAGGAAACTGTTCAGAGCTGAACTTGATGAGCTTTAAGTCCAGAGACACTGATGATGCTCTGTCAGATCCAGAGGAACACACAGGGATGATGGTGGACTGGACTCTGTGTGTGACAGTGGGAGAAGGGTCTGTCTGCAGCTTGCAGACAAGGGAGCATGACGTGATGGGGCTAGACACTTCAGCCTCAGAGAAAAAGACCTGCAGGACAAAGCCCAAATAATGAAGTCTGCACTGGAGTCACCAGCATTCATTACGAGACTGTAGATGGATGGATATAAATATAATATAATAGATGTGAATGAAATATATATATTATAATGGATGGGTAGAAAAATAAGTAAACTCTAATATAATAAATCTATAAATACAAATATATTATGGGGTGATATAATAGATGGAGATGGATAAGAATGAATATCAACAGGCAATTAAATACTCTCTACTGCATATGCAAATAGAACAATAAAAGGCAATAAAGACATATAATAATTCAGTGTGTTCAACATGTTCTGTATGGCCAGGTATCAGGTGTACTTGCTATGGACCACATGTTTTTTTGATTTCTTTTTCATGTTTTTTTTTAAGAGGAATGAGATGAAACTGTATGTGTCAGAAAATTTTATATCATCAGTAAACATATCCATCAATGCCTCCTGGCTGTTGTGTTCATTATTAGTGCTTACATACTATGTTTTGACAACGTGAGACAGTTTACCATTGATAGTCCTGGCCTTACATTTAAAGCTTTATAATATAAAGTCTGTGTTGTGGAAACATGAATGACAGCATGCCCTAATTTGTAACAATGAAGATAAGAATTTAAAAATGTTTCCAGAACTTTGTGACAGCATTACATGTATGTAGTATTAATGGCAGAAATTTGCTACACTTTTTCATGTTAGTTATATATTTGAATTTCTTTACTTTCCTGGATGTCATGCTAGTTCTAGCTTGTGGAAACAAGAACAAATTGGTGATCTGAGAATTTAATTTTGGATTCTTTGCTAATCCGATGAAACAAAACAATATCTGTGATCAGTGAGGGAAATAGTTTATATTGTCATAATTAAGATACATGACAAGATCCATCTGTCTGTTTTCTGCTGACTCTATGCGATGAGATCCATAGTGGGAAAAGGGCAAGCAGAACAGCGTCTAGATTCCCAGATGCTCCCAGACCAGCTGGGAGAGTTGAGTGTGTGTGTATTATGCAAGTTCCCCACCAACTTCTGCCTCGTGTATACATTAAAAATAATTGAAGCTGAAAATAAACTAATCAGTTCTTGTGATATTTTGTTGTTGTAATTATTAATGGTCCACATGAACAAAAAGGTGTAGGTTAAGTATATTATTCGTACAATAATAACAATAACTATGATATATCACATTAATGAAAGTAAAAGACATATGTTCCCAATTTGAGATGAGGACCAGGGGAACTAGGGATCAAACCACCTACCCTCTGGCTCTTTCTCCTCAGCCACAGCCACCCCATGTTTGTATGAGGGGATGTTCGGTGAGCAAGTGCAGCATGACTGTGATTGGCCTGGTGTGGGTTTGGGGGTATAACTTGAGTGCCTGATCATCAGGACACACATACAAATACACAGTACTCTTCACCTCTTTGAAGATCATCACCTGAAGCTGTGTAAAAAAGAAAAGACACACACACACAGCTGTCACTGAGAATCTCTGACAGATTGACAGGTTCAGATCAAATCTGATGGTTGGACAGTTTGATGAATGAGGACACTGTCTCTGTCCATCTGTGAGGCTGTCAGCTGGAATCAGCTTTATTTCCTGTACACATCAACACAACAACAACAGTCGTGTTCACATCAACACACACACACACACACGATCACAACAAGCTTCTGGCTGCTCTGATTGGCTGACTGTTGTCTCTCTCTGTGTTTCTGTCCAATCCTGAAGCCTGTCCCCGTTCTCCTCTCACAGCTTCATTGAGGAAAGCAGCCACTGAGGAGGTTGGAGGTTCACAGGAAACACTGGATCTTTGCTCTGATACTAACTGTGTTTAGTACAATACTGCTGAGAGCAGCATGGACTGACTCCGCCCCTCTACTGACCTCAGAGTCTCCAGTCTACAGTCTGGACTCTCCACAAAACCACACAGACCCTTCACTCCTGGATCCTGCAGGTTCTGGTTGTAGCTCAGGTCCAGTTCTCTCAGATGGGAGGGGTTGGACTTCAGAGCTGAGCCCAGAGAAGAACAGCTGATCTCTGACAACCTGCAGTTCCTCAATCTGAATAAAGAATCAAAGATGTGAGTTTAGGAGACAAAGTTCCTGCTTGAAACCACAAAGAGTCAAACAGACAAAGTAAAAACAGCTCTCATTAATATTCATGACAACATGCTGCTGCTTCAATAAAGACGTAGTGACTCCACCTCTTCAACTCTGCCAGCTCCACCTGTGGCTCCATCTATACAAACTCATGTTGTGCAGATTCTACTAAAGATCCTCAAGTTTTCAAAGACAACAAACATGTCAGGCTGAAGTTTGGAGACATGAGAACAAATGTATAGAAATATATATTAAATTCACTAGTTGATGGAACGGCAGAGACACAGACACCTGGTGACTGAGCTCAAATATTTAACACAGTCAAACCTACAGGATTTAAAGTGATGAAACAACCTGTTGCTATGACAACTTGGCTTTGAATATTGGAGTCAGTACAAACATCACAGAGCCTTATAAAAGTGTTGGGACCATCAGCTATTGATTATAGATCAGTTATTGTCTGACAGATTCAATGTGTTTCTGTTGGTGTTTTAAAAAGTCATGAGGTGAAAGTTGAAGAGAAACAGTCACTGGACTAAAAGCAGAGAAGAAGAAAACAGACTTTACCATGAAGATCCTCAGTGTGGATCAGTATAATATCAGCCTCATGTCTGCAGCTCAGTGTCAACACAACTTTCACATCACATTCATCTCAGCACAGAAAGAAAACATGGAGTCTGACCTCAGAGTCTCCAGTCTACAGTCTGGACTCTGCAGAAAACCACACAGACCCTTCACTCCTGGATCCTGCAGGTTCTGGTTGTAGCTCAGGTCCAGTTCTCTCAGATGGGAGGGGTTGGACTTCAGAGCTGAGACCAGAGAAGAACAGCTGATCTCTGACAACCTGCAGTTCCTCAATCTGAATAAAGAATCAAAGATGTGAGTTTAGGAGACAAAGTTCCTGCTTGAAACCACAAAGAGTCAAACAGACAAAGTAAAAACAGCTCTCATTAATATTCATGACAACATGCTGCTGCTTCAATAAAGACGTAGTGACTCCACCTCTTCAACTCTGCCAGCTCCACCTGTGGCTCCATCTATACAAACTCATGTTGTGCAGATTCTACTAAAGATCCTCAAGTTTTCAAAGACAACAAACATGTCAGGCTGAAGTTTGGAGACATGAGAACAAATGTATAGAAATATATATTAAATTCACTAGTTGATGGAACGGCAGAGACACAGACACCTGGTGACTGAGCTCAAATATTTAACACAGTCAAACCTACAGGATTTAAAGTGATGAAACAACCTGTTGCTATGACAACTTGGCTTTGAATATTGGAGTCAGTACAAACATCACAGAGCCTTATAAAAGTGTTGGGACCATCAGCTATTGATTATAGATCAGTTATTGTCTGACAGATTCAATGTGTTTCTGTTGGTGTTTGAAAAAGTCATGAGGTGAAAGTTGAAGAGAAACAGTCACTGGACTAAAAGCAGAGAAGAAGAAAACAGACTTTACCATGAAGATCCTCAGTGTGGATCAGTATAATATCAGCCTCATGTCTGCAGCTCAGTGTCAACACAACTTTCACATCACATTCATCTCAGCACAGAAAGAAAACATGGAGTCTGACCTCAGAGTTTCCAGTCTACAGTCTGGACTCTGCAGAAAAACACACAGACCCTTCACTCCTGGATCCTGCAGGTTCTGGTTGTAGCTCAGGTCCAGTTCTCTCAGATGGGAGGGGTTGGACTTCAGAGCTGAGCCCAGAGAAGAACAGCTGATCTCTGACAACCTGCAGTTGATCAATCTGAATAAAGAATCAAAGAGAAATGACTGATAATCAGATTTGTCCTGATCAATGAACATTTTCCCTAAAATGAGTAGAGTGACTTTGTCCTTCTGCTATTGTGGATCATCATCATGTCAGTACAACACAACATTGTCAACACAACAGTTTTGTGTGTTGTGTTATAGATGAAAACACACACACACAGAAGATTGCTTCTTCAGTTTCTTTGGAGATATAAGAGCTACAACAGTGAACTGACCTCAGAGTCTCCAGTCTACAGTCTGGACTCTCCAGAAAACCACAGAGAACCTTCATTCCTGAATCCTGCAGGTCCTGGTTTCTACTCAGGTCCAGTTCTCTCAGATGGGAGGGGTTGGACTTCAGAGCTGAGACCAGAGAAGAACAGCTGATCTCTGACAACTTGCAGCTGATCAATCTGAATAAAGGATACAGAATGTAAATAAAATGATTGATAATCAATCACAGTTTTCTCTGTTGTATTTAACATGAAAACACGAATGATTGGTCGATACATCCTAGGATGCACTGGGACACATCATCAGTGATTTTCCTGAGGTCATTGGGCGTTTTGCGTATTTCAACATCATACATCCTCGCTCAGGTTACCCTGTCAGAGTTGACCTAGCTTGTGTACCAGCAGCATTGGCCCACGTCTGACTCATCCTGGGCTACAACCATCTAGAGGCTCTTCCAAAGGCTTCCATGCCAGACTAGATGGCTTTCCTCTTCACAGCCCCGCTGATGTCAACTTTGCTCAGTGAGTGGCCCTCAAAACTTCTACACCCCACTTTGATGGGCTTGCAGCGTGCATTCCAGCGTCTCCTCCAAAACTGTTACACCAGCTTCTGATCCTCCCAGGGAACTGTTAACTCTATGAGGAGCACTTCCCTTGCTGGAGACAGCTCCATGTCTGGCCTCAAGGTGGTTGTCACAACATGGTCTGGGTAGTTGAGATGCCTCCCCAAGCCAGCTTGTAGCTCCCAGTCTGAGACAGGGGTGAACAGTCCGGTTGCTTGCCTGGGCTCCACTTGCAGCTGCTCACTAGCTCTGATGAAGGCAATGTTCTTCTGGCTGCAGACATGTTTGTTATTGGCCACAGCTTTCCAGATGACCTCTAACACAGCCTTTAGCACCTGGTCATGCCACCAGCAGTAGCAGCCTTCCCCCAGTGCAGCTGGAGAGCTCCTCAAGATGTGTTCCAAGGAGCCTCTCAGAGGACATGCTGAAGAGTGACTCCTGCCCCAGATGTGAAGGTTTGCTGGACGAGGCAGGAAATCATACACAGCTTGCACCATGAACTTGACTCACTGGGCTTCTGCCTGTCAAATGAAACCGCTACCTCCAGGCCTTCCTGAGCTCTCCACTTGCCTGTCACCTCATACACCAGCAAAGGCCAAAAGACTCGAGGCAATATGCCATGCTAGTAGATCCAAGCCTTAAGCTACCAGTTAATCCATACTTGTCTACCTTTGTGAGCCAAGATTCAAGTTTCTTGATGGTTATGTGGATAGGCCATGTGTATCCCTGAGGCTGCAATGAAAGACCTTCCCTAGGCTCTTGACTGGTTTCTCAAAACGGAACTTGGCAACAACCTTGCCCCTCTTCAACACCCAGGACCTGGATTTGGCAGGCTTAAAACTCACCCTTGCCCAAGCCATGAGCTTATTGATTGATTGTTGACAGTGCGATCATCCAGGCTCTGATGGGGGACTGCTGAATGCCAGACTTAGACAAAGGACCACACAGTTTTATCAAACAGACATTAGTATGTCACACACAGAGTCCAGTCCACCATCATCCCTGTGTGTTCCTCTGGATCTGACAGAGCATCATCAGTGTCTCTGGACTTAAAGCTCATCAAGTTCAGCTCTGAACAGTTTCCTTGTTGAGCTTCACAAAGAGGGAATTTCACAATAAAATGACTTGAACTCTGAAGATTAGTTTGACTCAGACTTGAAGCCTCATGTTCTTCGGCTGAACTTTACAAGATACAGTTGTACAGGAGGAACATGTTGTTTTTATCCTCCACCTTACTGATGTATTCAATAATACTTTATAGAAGATATATTAAATGATCATATTTATAATGTTGAATATGCTAAATATTTGTAACCAGCCCCTGCAGTGAATGGAAACCAAAAAAGTTTTTTTACTCCAGTAGAAGTTAAAATATTTTAAGATGAAAGTAAAAAGTAAGTTGAAGTTAAAATCTACTCATTATGTTACTGTTACATTTTCATAGTATTGTATTTTATTGCACATTTACTGCTTCTCTTAAGCCTGTTGAGATATGAGGTTTTTAGCCATATCTCCCAGCCTTTTTATATGAGCATGTCTATATATCTTAATGATAAGTCAACAAGTATCATTGTTTAATTCATCATTAATTAACAGAACTTTACTTCCTGTTCTTTATAGCCTTATATTTGACTGGTGTTTAGTTCTGCTGTTTGTAGCAGAATAATAATTCAATGTAAATTCAAATGTAGTTTAAATTTTCACCGACACAGTGAGGGGGGCAGTAGAGTTTCAGGAGCCAGAACAACCACCAATCAGAGGTTTAGTTCAGCCTGAGAGGTAAAACCCAGGGCTGGTGGAGAGCGTCATCTCTTCATCAGCTCCTCTCTTCTCTCATTGGCTGCATTCACAGCTGATCCACAGAAATACTCTGGGCTTTTTTTACTAGAGGTTTTAATGTTGGCATTTCACTTGTTTCTTGTCTTTGTTAACACGACTGTTTTTACATCCAGAGACTGTTGATGTGAAGTGCAGCATTATCAATGACCATAATTAGCAAATCATTTGAACACATTTCCTCCATCCACTACTGACTTATTCAATGACCTTGTTGCTTCCAATGAATAATTTAAGATTTTCTTTTAGTACAGTTCTCCTTTCAAAAAGCACCACAAATCAAACAGTTACGTCGTCAGGAAAGAGAGACGATTAATTCAGAAAACCACAGTTTTCTTTTCTACATGTAACCACTCTTGGGGCGCAATGCTCTGATTCAGGAGGAGCTGAGTGCAGGGTGGAGTGACCATAAACACACAACAACTAAGTGCAGTTAACTGCACTTTAGTTGGCTTTAAATTTCAAACACCACCACAATTACACAATTATTAAAATAACAAACTGGGCCCTTTTTCCTTTTGAAATAAAATAAAATAAATTGTCCTTGTTGTGAGATCAGCTCTCAGTCACTGCCGGATCAGAGGCAATATCAAAGTTCCCTCAGAGTCAAGTGATGGTCTAAATCAGAAGAAAGTCTGGTTTATCAGAGTCTTTAAAGTCAGAGTGCACTCTATGTCTTGTGTGAATTGAGCTGTACCAGTCTCAGGGACTGACACAGAAAAAGATAACTCCGTTGTCCAGTGGAGAGGGGTGATCTGGGTGTCTGGTGTTGTTGGTGGCTCGCCATCCACTGACCCGCTGGACTTCTCCTCTTTCTCCACAGTAACACTGAGAACCCTTACTTTTCCAGTAAAGATGTATTTCCTTTTCAAAACAGAATCTGTTTCACCAACCAATAAATCAAGTTTTTAACAACTCTTGATAATAAACATAAAATGAATCTTACAGCATACTGCTTTTTAATTCAACATCACTGCTTGACAGCAGATCAATATCCCCAGCTCCATGGAAGAAACTATGATCTCTTTCCAACATTTCCATTTTTTCCTTGTTTGATAAAATGATGGATTTTATACAGAACTTAAATATTAAGCATGAAATATGTCTCTTTTTAACATTTATTTATTCACTGATCACAACGTGATGATAACTGACTCCTCTTGGGAATCATTCAATGCTAAGATGTAGCAGACTAGCATAGCAGCAGCAGAGAGGCTCGCTTACCGAGACCTCGTGGTCCGTGGCTCCCGCCGTGCAACCGCTTCAACTGTGTTCTGATAGCGACAGACTTCTGTATCACTTATGACTTATTCTCACTCGTTTTCAAACCTCAAAGTGGGGACTCTCATTCACACACGCACAAATTCAAACATTTATAACTTTATTAATTCCCCCTTTTTTTTTGAGATTGGTCTTAACCCATTTTTCAGGTGGGTTACAGTTCCACCAAAACAATGTCTTTGTGAAACTTTAATCCTGCAGCTCAACAATCAAAGCCAAAGAACAGTTTGCATTTATCAGACGTGACATTTCCATGATTAATAGCAACACGGTATAGACGGGTTGGGTATTTGTTTAGTTACTTAGACACCTGCACAGGCTCTTCTTTACTAAGGTTGTGTGTAAGCTGTGGGTTAGGGGGTGGGGGGAGTCAGGCAGCAGGAGTGAGCTGGTGGTAGTTGACTTGAGACAGCCAGGCTAACACTGGCTGCAGCCTTTATCGACACGTTGCAGCTGGTAACGTTACCGATGTCGCTGTGGTCTGACTTGGATCTCCACAACCAGTTTTCAATATCCATGTAACGATTTGTGGACACTTAGCAAACACTACTGCATTTTCTGTTAACTACAGAAGTGTTGCCTGGGTTTTCCAAATTGACCGTACAGCTTGTGATGAATCTCACAGGACAGTTTGGTGAATCAGTGCTTTCAGTGTCATTGAAACGGTTTATTCTTCGTACATAAAGTACATAAAACACATGGAAAGGACAAAATCAAAATGTCTTTTTATCCTCATTGTTAATGTTCTCGGACATCAACATTTGATAAAAATGTGTATGAACAAAGTTAAGTAACTTAAGTAACTAACAAAGAAACAGCCTTCTAATTACAAATTCTGGCAAAACCTCCATCAATGTGCTCTTGTACAATTACAATCTGTGTAGTTGCTATTGTCAGAATTTACACCAGATATAATTCATAGCATAAGACCATCAACAAACTTAGACCAAGAGATTCATAAATACTTTTATTGCACTTTTAAAAACCATCAATTTCAAAAATGTCATGAACCATCAACAACACTTGTAGGTACTGGTTGGAAAAGAGGAGATGGCTCCTCCACTTCAGACCCCCCCAGCCGAACCAGTGGATGGAGACACCATCATCACCAAGGTTGTCCCCGTGGTCTCTGTAGCTCTCTGGGCTCCACGCAGATGGAGCTGTCCCCAATGATCCAGACCTTGGCTTCTAAGAAAGAGTCAAAAATAAGAAGCACTCTATTAAACGAACTCCACACAGTTATCTGAAAATACATTACTCCCTCACTTATATAAAAACAGTCTGCTGTACTGTTTTATCATAAATAATAGAATAGAAACGAAGTCACTCCACACAGTAATGTTGTTGCCTGTTTCCAATAATGAAATGACAGTGACAGAAACAATGAGCCACACTCGAGCACAGACTGGAGACCCAGCAGTTCACTGTAATCACGTTATCCCGCTGTCACTGTTAACACTCATGAAGCTCAGTATCATCACCTTTGATTTGCAGAACCAATTTTAAAACAATATTATGATGTTTTACCATTTATATAAAGTCTATGGTTTACACTACAGTTAGCTTACATCCATGCTTACACTGTGTGTGAGCTAACACACAGTAACTCAGCTACAATAACTTTACATAACCCCTCCTGTGTGAATATTTTCCAAATGTGGACATGCAGGCAGTTTGCTATTAAAAGTTCTTTAATACTTCGTACTGAAGTTTAGCTTGAGTTATGGAAAATGACTGAATGCAGACTCACACAGAGCAGCATGGAGCCTCGTGCAGTGCGTCAGGTAGCTGGTGAGGTGGGTGTGCATAGTGACCTCGGGTCTGAGGTCAGCTCCACCCTCCCTCCAAATATGGTTTCTTCTGGTTTCAAAAAAAAATGGACAGACAAATCAAACTCAAGGCTTCAAAACAGCAGTTCACCAACCAATGGGTGAGATCACAGTGGGTTTATCAGGCACAAAGATGGACTCACTGAGCAGACTGAGACAAAGTCCAAACTCTAGGTCCTTTATTCAGGCAAAAGGTCCAGTACACAGTAAAGCAGTCAGCACAGGCAGAGGAACAGAATCAGCAGCAAGAAACGCACGAGAAAACTACAAAAACTGGTCAGAACACATGAGGAGCATCAGAAAAGTCACACTGGGGTAGAGACAGTCTGGCAAATGACAAGGAAGAGACGTGGACTTAAATACAGACAGACAGGGAAGAGAACGAGACACAGGGGAAAACCATTAGGGCGGGGGGAAGTCATCAACATGGGGGGAGGTAAAGACACCAGGAATGGGGCAAGACAGGAAGTTGAGACAGTCCTGTCAAAATAAAACAGGAAACAGATGACAAACTCAAACCCTGACACAACTTTATAACACATGGACAATAAATCCTCCTTTAACCCCAGAAACAAACAGAAATAAATTGTTGAATGAGATAACATGAAAGAAAACACATGTAGAGAAAACTGATCCATTAAAACAATAATTAAATACAAATGAAGAACTGAGCAAGAGTTAATTAGATGATGATGATATTGTTAACTAGAAATCTGGACAAATTTGAAAGAGAATCAATCTATATTTATGGATTTGGAGCTTAGACAAGGATTTCCATAAGGATTTGGATCATGTCACAAACATAAAACACATGCTCTGTTGTTTCCATGTGGGTCAGCCGGGGTTATGGTTTGTCCAATACATCTACTTTAAATGTTGCTGCAGCAAGGAATCATATCATATCATATCATATCATATCATATCATATCATATCATATCATATCATATATATTTTTATCTTATAAGTCATGTGGTGAGACAAGAGTTAATCATATCATATCATATCATATCATATCATATCATATCATATCATATCATATCTATCATATCATATCATATCATATCATATCATATCATATCATATCATATCATATCATATCATATCATATCATATATATCATATCATATCATATCATATCATATCATATCATATCATATCATATCATATCATATCATATCATATCATATCATATATATCATATCATATCATATCTAACATTAAGTCAGAACTTTAATGTAGCCATGGTGGAGCTGGTTTCACATTCTTGTATCTGTAATAATGTATCATATTTTATTTTATTTCATTTCTAAGTGATAAATAGTATAAATTTTCAATGGAAATTAGCTGTGAAATAAACATAATGTAGTTCAGGAAAAGTATAAAGAAGCAGAACATGGACATACTCAAGTAAAGTACAATTAAGATTAAAGTACTGGAGTAAATGTACTTTGTTACTGTCCAGCACCAGAAGTTACATAATCCCTGCAAATGACTAGTTTAGACAGTTCCAAACAAAAATAAATGAAGCCTTCACATTGATATTAAAACTTAACTTGACAGAAATCTCTCTCATTTCAGTGAAAGAGGCTGTTGTTGCAGTGCCAGGTTTCTCTTGTCATCTCTCTGAACACGGCCATAGTTACTCTCAGTCTGAAACCCATCAGCCCACCACACAGTGTCCATGTCGGTCCTGCAGTGTAAATCTGAAGACACTCACCCACAGAGAGAGCAGCCGCTGGTCTCTACCTCCTCCACAGGCTGATTCAGGGAGGAAGAGCTGCCTTCAGTCCTGAGAGGAGCTGCACAGTGACAACGACTCTGTGTTCAACCACTGAGCAACAGCTGACTCTGCTTCTGCTCTTATTCCATCACTTCCACTGCAAACATCCACACAACATGGCGGACGTGTTTCAAGTCCGTCCACACTTTACAGTGACATTATAAAAACACTAAATAACACCAGCAAAGGTTCTACTACAGGTTCTACTGTAGCTCAGGTAACGACAGGTGTTAACGACTGAAACATTATAAATGATGGAAGCTATTGCTGCCACGCAAGAAAAAAAAATCTGATATTTTCATGCTTCTACATACAAACTTATCACGATATAACAAAAAAGTAATTGTAAAAGTACATTTCATGTTGTGATGTGATCACTTGTTAAACATAAATTTTACATTTGACATTTTAACAATATAAATTAATTCGGAAAAATGTGCTTTTTCACAATTTTGAGAATTTTTATTAGGAATAATATTCACTAAATTCAGTCTTATACAACAGTGACACAAAAATCATGTGCTACATCAACAGTCTCCTGTTGGTTATACTCCTGTTGGTCACTTTGAGACAGTAAAAATAATCATCTTTATCTGTAGATCCCTTTTCTAAACTCAAGTTACAAAGTGCTCCATTCAAAAAATAAAAGATCCAGTGATGTAAGACAAGAAAATATATAAAAATACATTTATGATCAAGTAATACATTTACAAATGTTTTACCATGACAGAAAAGTTATAGTACAGTAACCACTTCATGTTTATTACAGTAAGTAACTCATATCAGATATATATATGTTATATATCTGTTAAACATCCTCACACAAGGCAGTTGAGCTTTTAGATTCATTGTTGCAGATGAAGCTGTGTCTCACTTATGTAGAACACATGAAAAGCTCTACGTTATAAATTCATGAGGTTATGACAAAGCTCAGCTCTACATGTGATTAAAGAGCAGAGGGACAGCCAGGGCACTGGTCGCTCCACAGACTGGTATCTACACCCACCCACAAACCTTTGGACTCCTCCACTCCCACTTTAACCCCTGACTGTAGCTACTGACAGTGAACATTGCAGCCTGATTCATCAGCAGGAAGAAACCAGGCTGTTCATCAACCCTCTGTTCACTGGACCATCATCTCTGAATGTCTTTTTGCAGATCCAGCTCAGGTCACTGCAGGTCAGTGATTCCTCTCTGATCTCACAGTTTGTCACATCTGCAGCAAACTAACTGCAGCTGAGATGAACTGAGTCGTCTCAGCTGAACTGACTTCAGAGAAAGACGACATCCAGATATTCACTGTGATGTTTTCACTGGAAACAGACTCAAAAGACTCAATAACAAGTGAACATGTTTATCCTGTTATAACTGTAGCTTTTATCTTTACAGCACTGGAAGAAGCATTTAAAAAGTAAACTGCTGTAATACATGAACCTGACAATGTGTGAGTGAAAGAGACTGAACTATCTGTTCAACAGTGAGAGAGTTTCTCTAACAGGAGGAGACTCTCTGCCTCACTGAACACAGACACAGTGAGGCACCAGGCCATGCTGCAAACCCAGGACACAGAGGCTGAGTGAAGGTGGTGTTGAAGGTGTGGAGGTGGATCAGTGAGTCAGAGGAGACTCTGTAGAAGGACAGAGAGCCAGCAGGACAGTCCACATACACTGCTACTCTGTGAGAGACTGAGGGGGGAGGGGAGGAGGAGGAGGAAGAGAGGAAGATATCTGTTCTTATGTTATTGTGCCAGACAGAGTAACCACCATCAGAGCAGTACAGACTCCAGGACTGATGGTTCAGTCCAAACACACAGTCTTTTCTGTTTCCTCTCCTTCTGATTCCTCTGTAACTCACTGCTACATAAACTCCTCCTCTGCACTCGACCTCCCAGTAACAGCGACCAGTCAGACCAGTTCCACACAGCAGCTGAGGACACTGGTCAAATCTGTCTGGATGATCAGGATACGACTGATTCTTCCTCACATGTGTCACCTTCCTGTTGTCGTCAGACAGTTGGAGCTTTCTGTTCACTGTGTTTGTGTCGATTGTGAGTTCACAGGAATCTGACGGAGAGAAGGAGACACAGCTGCAGTTATTGATCTATCATCTGATCAGTTATTGACAGTGAATCATGAATCACATGAAAAACACACTTACACTTCCTCAGACCTGGTCTCAACCACCGGACTCCAGCAGGCTCCACCCTGAAAGGAGGAGGGGGGTCAGACCAGCACGTTCTCTCAACAAGCAAACATGGACATTACTTGACTTGGCCATCTCTGATCATTACTGTGTTCAGGCTGAAGTTCCTTTTTCCACTACAAACAGTGTAAATACTTAATCCAAGAAATAGATATAGATGCCTCTGCCGCTGCCAAATTTTCTGACGTCATGAGTCAAACTACCATGCCCCCCCCACCTCCACTATTTCCATACATGACCTAGAAGCTCAGTTAATAATCAACTTCTTAGCGTCCTTGACACAGCTGCTCCTATAGAGGAGAAGCTCATTGGTGCAACTCACACCTTAGCGAACCAGTGTTGTACATGGAAGAGTGAATGCAGAAGACTAGGATGCAAATGAAAAAAAAACATTAAATGAGTGTTGACCATGAAATATATAAAGAACTCATTACTAAATACAATAAAGCTGTGCAAGATCAGAGGTCAACCCATTTCTCTAATATTAACAGAGCCAACTCAAATAATTCCAGAAGACTGTTTCCAACCTTTTCAACCTTCAACATTTATAACCTTAACTTGTTAATTGGTTGGTGGTGTTAATAAAAATGTTTTAAAAATGAAAAAAACCAAACAGTTACAAGGCAACATCTTCTTCTTTGGTGTGTTTTTTGTAGCTCTGTCACAGAGAAGAAAAAAAGGAACGGTCACTTTTTTGTTTTGTGGGCCAACTGGGCAAGTGGTGATAAAAAAATAATACACGTTGTATGTAAGTGAAATGTTAACTGATAATAATACATTTCTCTGTCTTAGAAGTGAGTGGCTCAATGGGGCTGTGCAAAAGTTTGACACAGGTGGCAGCAGCAGTAACGTCATGAATGAGTTATAATTAGAAATGATCCCCCCACCCAACCTGACCGGCGATGACATGTACAGCCGCTTGTCATCGTTCAGCCACTGCTTATCGAGGTGGTGTTCCGCCAACGATGGGGTTTGTGGATAACTGGCAGACTTTCTGGGGAAGACCTGGTCTGATTAGACGAGACAGCATACATCCCACGCTGGATGGAGCTGCTCTCTTATCTACAAACTTCACTGAGTTTATTAGAAAGCCAAAGCCAGGACAAACCAGAGCTGAGACCAGGAGGCAGAGTCGCAGTCTTACACTCTTCTCTCTCTTGGAGCAGTCGCTGCCATTCATCCCCTAAAAACTGTGTCTGTCCCCCACCACCTACATTTAAATGTAATAAATCAAAAGTGAAGAGAGGAGGAGTTAGACATGAAAACCTAATAAAAATTAACACAACTGTTATTCCAGAATAACAGGAAAATTAAATGTGGATTATTGAATATCAGATCCCTCTCATCTAAATCTCTACTAGTCAATGATCTGATAACTGATCTTCAACCATGTCTCTTGCCTCCTAAGTATAACGAACCTGTATGCCTTTTTGAAATATTTAGTTTCAATTGAGGGTTCACAATTCCTTGGTACACCACCTGTGCTGGAACACACACACACACACACACACACACACACATGAGGAGAAAAGAAGCTGTTGAAAAGTGAGAGAGGACAGAGGAAAAGCAAATCACATGTTCACTTGTATTTTTTAAACATAGGGTTTTAATTAATTATCTAGAGTTCAGAAAACCAAAATAACCACAGTTTTCTTTTCTACAGTTGATAATTTTTTAAATCCACCACCTGCTCTCAGTCTAACTCAACTTTCAACTGAGAAAATCTCAGCACAGTTTTAAAGAAAACATTTCTGTTAGAGCCAGCATAGGCAAATATTAAACACACAAACTGTCATGGGCTCCCAGCTATGATGTCAACCAATCTGCTACCTTACTCTCTCCTAGGAACAACAAGACTAATAAAGTCCTCTGAAAACAGCCATAGGAATGGTGAATATCCTCGGGGGACCCACAGTACTGAATATGGTGTTCCTCAAGGAACCATTCACAGCCCAATCCTGTTTTCACTATATTTGCTCCATTGGGAAACAGTATCAACCATCACCATATTGGGTGCCATCTGTATGCTGATGATACACAATTGTACATCTCTGTTTCCCCAAATGACTCCATTGCACTGCTCTCTCTCATCACTGTCTCACTAACATTAACAATGGATGTGTAAAAACCTTTTAAAAGCAGCAAGAGAAAATCTACACTTTGTGTTTTGGTCTCAGCAAAACAAATGAAAACACTAATCACATATTTGGGATCACTTTAGCCTCAGATCTTTAGAGGAAGAAATAAGAAATGTTTCCAAAGTCACTCAGAATCCTCACTCACACTTTTATCACTACCTGTTTAGACTGTTGTGATTCTCTGTACCTTTCAGAAACGACTGTAAAGTTGTGACATGAGATTTTCTTTGGTTTTATGTTCCATGCAGATCACTAAGTCTTCCACTCCCTTTCTTTTAAATTCTTTCAGTGTTTTTTGTTGTTGTGTCTGTTTTAATCCTGTGTGAATCACTTTGGCCAAAGTGTTTGTAGGACATATTTTATGTATGTTATCTATATGTTATATCAATAAAGTTGAATTGAAAAACATTTTAGAGCCAGTTTAACCTGTTGCTGCCCAGAGGGACCACCTGTCCTGCAGAGTCTGTCAGTCTTCATGTGTCAGGACAGAGTGAAGCAGCTCCACGGTTTCTGCACCGGCCTCCACTCACACTCACCTGCTCACCTGAGTGATTATCTGCTTAATCTGAACCATGCTCTGAAACTTCATGTCTGACTCGCACACCGCACTGACAACTTGTTGCTGATTGGCTGGTTAGTGATTCCCTTGAGCCAATCACTTCCTCTCCTGCCTCCTGACCAAACAGAGCTCAGTGACTCTGACTGTTGGTGGGTTGAAGAGCTGAGCAGCTGCTGATCTCCTGCAGGAACAGAAACCATCCAGTGAGCAGCAGCTCTGTGGTGAAGCAGCTCAGTGATGACAGAGGTTCAGACAGCCACTTACAAGAGGAGCATCTCTGAACACAGCTCATGATGAAGCTTGAAGTGGACGGACTCCAGTGGCAGAAGACTCAGCAGGTCACAAAGAGCTCAAAGTTCTTATCAGTGTCGTATGAAAGGACTGGAACAGGAAAGTGAGGCACACAGGTGGAGACAGGAAGAAACAGGCTCCAGCAGGACAGTTACTGTGTCTGTTTAACTTCAGAACTGTGAGGCTTCCAGATCAGTCATAGGATCTCTTCCCTGACGGTTTACGTTACCGAGATGGATTTCAGAGCTGTTTAATCACAGTCCTGAGGTCAGTCATCGTTTTCAGGTGGTGTCAGCTGAGAGCACAACACACACAAACACCAGAGTCCATAACCAAACAGGTGGAGTGTGAACGCTGGATGGACCCTGCAGTGGGACGGTTTAGTTGACATGGTTTTTGTCGGGACTCGGTCCATAGAGATTAAAACAGACAGTGACAGATCAGTGAACCATAACACCAAGTTCTGTCAGTCAACACAATGTGGAGCTTCACAGCACAAATCTGAAATATCAGGTGTTAACAGAATGATGGGAACCAAAACAGACCGCTGCACCGAGACACTGACCCTGCTGTTTTTACTGGTCAGCTCCCACTCTGTCAGTGACTGTGTTTCATTGTTCAGCTCGTAATCATGAAAACAACTCTCTCACTTTCTAATGAGTCGGCAGCAAAAGTCAGTGATCATCTGCAGTTATACATTTTAATAAACTGATGATAAAAGTTTGAGACTTTAATTTAAAATGTTTATGAGATGATTTTGGTCCAGATGCTCTGTAACTTGTTTTCCTGAAGGTCAGAGGTCAAACTGTTAATAATGGAGTCTGCATGATCAAGGTGTTACAGGAGGAGGAGGATAATCACCTGCACAACCTGGCAACCCAAATGTTTTTCTTATTAATGTTTTATAACTGAGCTAAAAACGATTTAATGCTTTACTGTGTGTGGTGGTGTGTGTGTGTGTGGTGTGTTCCAGCACAGGTGGTGTACCAAGGAATTGTGAACCCTCAATTGAAACTAAATATTTCAAAAAGGCATACAGGTTTGTTATACTTAGGAGGCAAGAGACATGGTTGAAGATCAGTTATCAAGATCATTGACTAGTGAGATTAGAGATGAGAGGGATCTGATATTCAATAATCCATATTTAATTTTCCTGTTATTCTGGAATAACAGTTGTGTTAATTTCTATTAGGTTTTCATGTCTAACTCCTCCTCTCTTTCACTTTTTGATTTTATTACATTTAAATGTAGGTGGTGGGGGGACAGACACAGTTTTTAGGGGATGAATGGCAGCGACTGCTCCAAGAGAGAGAAGAGTGTAAGACTGCGACTCTGCCTCCTGGTCTCAACTCTGGTTTGTCATGGCTTTGGCTTTCTGATAAACTCAGTGAAGTTTGTAGATAAGAGAGCAGCTCCGTCCAGCGTGGGATGTATGCTGTCTCGTCTAATCAGACCAGGTCTTCCCAAGAAAGTCTGCCAGTTATCCACAAACCCCATCGTTGGCGGAACACCACCTCGATAAGCAGTGGCTGAACGATGACAAGCGGCTGTACATGTCATCGCCGGTCAGGTTGGGTGGGGGGATCATTTCTAATTATAACTCATTCATGACGTTACTGCTGCTGCCACCTGTGTCAAACTTTTGCACAGCCCCATTGAGCCACTCACTTCTAAGACAGTAGAAATGTATTATTTATCAGTCTAACATTCACTTACAACAAACGTTGTATTATTTTTTTTAAACACGACTTGCGCGCAGTGGCCCAACAAAACAAAAAAGTGACCGTTCCTTTTTTTCTTCTCTGTGACAGAGCTAGCAAAAAACACACAACAAGAAGAAGATGTTGCCTTGTAACTGTTTGGTTTTTTTCATTTTTAAAACATTTTTATTAACACCACCAACCAATTAACAAGTTAAGGTTATAAATGTTGAAGGTTGAAAAGGTTGGAAACAGTCTTCTGGAATTATTTGAGTTGGCTCTGTTAATATTAGAGAAATGGGTTGACCTCTGATCTTGCACAGCTTTATTGTATTTAGTAATGAGTTCTTTATATATTTCATGTCACATCATTTAATGTTTTTTTTTTTCATTTGCATCCTAGTCTTCTGCATTCACTCTTCCATGTACAACACTGGTTCGCTAAGGTGTGAGTTGCACCAATGAGCTTCTCCTCTATAGGAGCAGCTGTGTCAAGGACGCTAAGAAGTTGATTATTAACTGAGCTTCTAGGTCATGTATGGAAATAGTGGAGGTGGGGGGGGCATGGTAGTTTGACTCATGACGTCAGAAAATTTGGCAGCGGCAGAGGCATCTATATCTATTTCTTGGATTAAGTATTTACACTGTTTGTAGTGGAAAAAGGAACTTCAGCCTGAACACAGTAATGATCAGAGATGGCCAAGTCCAGTAATGTTCCATGTTGCTTGTTTGAGAGAAGTGCTGGTTGACCCCCTCCTGCCCTTTCAGGGTGGAGCCTTTTGCTGGAGTCCGGTGGTTGAGAACAGGTCTGAGGAAGTGTAAGTGTTGTTTTTCATTTGATTCATGATTCACTGTCAATAACTGATCAGATGATAGATCAATAACTGCAGCTGTGTCTCCTTCTCTCCATCAGATTCCTGCGAACTCACAATCGACACAAACACAGTGGAACAGAAAGCTCCAAACTGTCTGACCGAACAACACGGAAGGTGACACATATGTGAGGAAAATAGTCGTATCCTGATCATTGCAGACAGAATTTGACACAGTGTCCTGCAGCTGCTGTGTGGAACTGGTCTGACTGGTCGCTGTTACTGGGAGGTCGAGTGGAGAGGAGGTGTTTATGTAGCAGTGAGTTACAGAGGAATCAGAAGGAGAGGAAACAGAAAAGACTGTGTGTTTGGACTGAACCATCAGTCCTGGAGTCTGTACTGCTCTGATGGTGGTTACTCTGTCTGGCACAATAACAGAAGAACATATATGCGTCCTCCCCCTCCTCTCCTCCCCTCCCCCCTCAGTCTCTGACAGAGTAGCAGTGTATGTGGAC
Source organism: Trachinotus ovatus (assembly GCA_037074605.1). Taxonomy (NCBI): domain Eukaryota; kingdom Metazoa; phylum Chordata; class Actinopteri; order Carangiformes; family Carangidae; genus Trachinotus; species Trachinotus ovatus. Next base: position 1,248,550 of record CM073655.1, read on the forward strand.
CGTCCTGCTGGCTCTCTGTCCTTCTACAGAGTCTCCTCTGACTCACTGATCCCCCTCCACACCTTCAACACCACCTTCACTCAGCCTCTGTGTCCTGGGTTTGCAGCGTGGCCTGGTGCCTCACTGTGTCTGTGTTCAGTGAAGGCAGAGAGTCCTCCTCCTGTTTGAGAAACTCTCTCACTGTTGAACAGAGAGTTCAGTCTCTTTCACTCACAATCGTCACATTTGTCAGGGTTCATGTATTAACAGCAGTTAACTTTTAAATGCTTCTTCCAGTGCCTGTAAGATTAAAAGGCTAAACAGTTATAACAGGTATAAAACTGTTTACTTGTTATTAAAGTTCTTTTTTGAGTCTGTTTTCGCAGTGAAAACTCACAGTGAATATCCTGGACTGTCGTCTTTCTCTGAAGTCAGTTGAGCTGAGACGACTCAGTTCATCTCAGCTGCAGTTAGTTTGCTGCAGATGTGACAAACTGTGAGATCAGAGAGGAATCACTGAGCTGCAGTGACCTGAGCTGGATCTGCAAAAAGACATTCAGAGATGATGGTCCAGTGAACAGAGGGTTGATGAACAGCCTGGTTTCTTCCTGCTGATGAATCAGGCTGCAATGTTCACTGTCAGTAGCTACAGTCAGGGGTTAAAGTGGGAGTGGAGGAGTCCAAAGGTTTGTGGGTGGGTGTAGATACCAGTCTGTGGAGCGACAGTGCCCTGGCTGTCCCTCTGCTCTTCTTTAATCACATGTAGAGCTGAGCTTTGTAATAACCTCATGAATTTATAACGTATAGATTTTCATGTGTTCTACATAAGTGAGACACAGCTTCATCTGCAACAATGAATCTAAAAGCTCAACTGCCTTGTGTGAGGATGTTTAACAGATATATAACATATATATTATATATATATCTGATATGAGTTACTTACTGTAATAAACATGAAGTGGTTACTGTACTATAACTTTTCTGTCATGGTAAAACATTTGTAAATGTTTTATCTTGATAGATGTTATTTTTATATATTTTCTTGTCTTACATCACTGGATCTTTTATTTTTTGAATGAAGCACTTTTGGTAACGTGAGTTTAGAAAAGGGATCTACAGATAAAGATGATTATTTTTACTGTCTCAAAGTGACCAACAGGAGTATAACCAACAGGAGGCTGTTGATGTAGCACATGATTTTTGTGTCACTGTTGTATAAGACTGAATTTAGTGAATATTATTCATAATAAAAATTCTCAAAATTGTGAAAAAGCACATTTTTCCGAATTAATTTATATTGTTAAATGTCAAATGTAAAATTTATGTTTAACAAGTGATCACATCACAACATGAAATGTACTTTTACAATTACTTTTTTGTTATATCGTGAGAAGTTTGTATGGTAGAAAGCATGAAAATATCAATTTTTTTTTTCTTTGCGGTGCAGCAATAGCTTCCATCATTTATAATGTTTCAGTCGTTAACACCTGTCGTTACCTGAGCTACAGTAGAAACTGTAGTAGAACCTTTGCTGTTTGTGTTATTTGTGTTTTTTAATGTCACTGTAAATAGTGTGGACGGACTTGAAACACGTCCGCCATGTTGTGTGGATGTTTGCAGTGGAAGTGATGGAATAAGAGCAGAAGCAGAGTCAGCTGTTGCTCAGTGGTTGAACACAGAGTCGTTGTCACTGTGCAGCTCCTCTCAGGACTGAAGGCAGCTCTTCCTCTTCCTGAATCAGCCTTGTGGAGGAGGCGGAGACCAGCGGCTGCTCTCTCTGTGGGTGAGTGTCTTCAGATTTACACTGCAGGACGGACATGGACACTGTGTGGTGGGCTGATGGGTTTCAGACTGAGAGTAACTATGGCCGTGTTCAGAGAGATGACAAGAGAAACCTGGCACTGCAACAACAGCCTCTTTCACTGAAATGAGAGAGATTTCTGTCAAGTTAAGTTTTAATATCAATGTGAAGGCTTCATTTATTTTTGTTTGGAACTGTCTAAACTAGTCATTTGCAGGGATTATGTAACTTCTGGTGCTGGACAGTACACAAAGTACATTTACTCCAGTACTTAAATCTTAATTGTACTTTACTTGAGTATGTCCATGTTCTGCTTCTTTATACTTTTCCTGAAACGTCAACATTATGTTTATTTTCACATGCTAATTTCCTTGAAAATTTAATACTATTTATCAACTTAGAAATGAGATAAAATAAAATATGATACATTATTACAGATACAAGAATGTGAAACCAGCTCCACCATGGCTACATTAAAGTTCTGACTTAATGTTAGATATGATATGATATGATATATTGATATGATATGTATGATATGATATGATATGAATTATGATATGATATGAATGATGATATGATTATGATATGATATGATAGATATGATATGATAGTGATATGATATGATATGATATGTATGATATGATTATGATAATGAATATGATATGATTCCTTGCTGCAGCAACATTTAACGTAGATGTATTTGGACAAACCATTAACCCCGGCTGACGTCCACATGGAAACAACAGATGCATGTGTTTTATGTTGTGACATGATCCAAAACTTATGGAAATCCTTGTGTGAGCTCAGAATCCATAAATATAGATTGATTCTCTTTCAAATGTGTCCAGATTTTCTATTTAACAATATCATCATCTCTAATTAACTCTTGCTCAGTTCTTCATTTGAGTATTTAATTATTGTTTAATGGATCAGTTTCTCTACAATGTGTTTTTCTTTCATGTTATCCATTCAACAATTCAGCTCTGTTTGTTTCTGGGGTTAAAGGAGGATTTATTGTCCATGTGTTATAAGTTGGTGTCAGGGTTTGTAGTTTTTGTCATCTGTTCCTGGTTTTATTTTGACAGGACTGTCTCAACTTCCTGTCTTGCCCCATTCCTGGTGTCTTTACCTCCCCCCATGTTGATGACTTCCCCCCGCCCTAATGGTTTTCCCCTGTGTCTCGTTCTCTTCCCTGTAATGTCTGTATTTAAGTCCAACGTCTCTTCCTTGTCATTTGCCAGACTGTCTCTACCCCAGTGTGACTTTTCTGAGGCTCCTCATGTGTTCTGACCAGTTTTTGTAGTTTTCTCGTGCGTTTCTTGGCTGCTGATTCTGTTCCTCTGCCTGTGCTGACTGCTTTACTGTGTACTGGACCTTTTGCCTGAATAAAGGACCTAGAGTTTGGACTTTGTCTCAGTCTGCTCAGTGAGTCCATCTTTGTGCCTGATAAACCCACTGTGATCTCACCCATTGGTTGGTGAACTGCTGTTTTGAAGCCTTGAGTTTGCAGCTTGTCTGTCCGCATCTTGGTTTTTTGAAAACCAGAAGAAACCATATATTTGGAGGTGAGGGTGGAGCTGACCTCAGACCCGAGGTCACTATGCACACCCACCTACACCAGCTACCTGACGCACTGCACGAGGCTCCATGCTGCTCTGTGTGAGTCTGCATTCAGTCATTTTCCATAACTCAAGCTAAACTTCAGTACGAAGTATTAAAGAACTTTTAATAGCAAACTGCCTGCATGTCCACATTTGGAAAATATTCCACACAGGAGGGGTTATGTAAAGTTATTGTAGCTGACGTTACTGTGTGTTAGCTCACACACAGTGTAAGCATGGATGTAAGCTAACTGTAGTGTAAACCATAGACTTTATATAAATGGTAAAACATCATAAAATTATTTGGTTTTTAACAATTGGTTCTGCAAAATCAAAGGTGATGATACTGAGCTTCATGAGTGTTAACAGTGACAGCGGGATAACGTGATTACAGTGAACTGCTGGGTCTCCAGTCTGTGCTCGAGTGTGGCTCATTGTTTCTGTCACTGTCAATTTCATTATTGGAAACAGGCAACAACATTACTGTGTGGAGTGACTTTCGTTTCTATTCTATTTTTATTTGATAAAAACATACAGCAGAACTGTTTTTTACATAAGCTGAGGGAGTAATGTATTTTCAGATAACTGTGTGGAGTTCGTTTAATAGAGTGCTTCTTATTTTTGACTCTTTCTTAGAAGCCAAGGTCTGGATCATTGGGGACAGCTCCATCTGACGTGGAGCCCAGAGAGGGCTACAGAGACCACGGGGATCAACCTTGGTGATGATGGTGTCTCCATCCACTGGTTCGGCTGGGGGGGTCTGAAGTGGAGGAGCCATCTCCTCTTTTTCCAACCAGTACCTACAAGTGTTGTTGATGGTTCATGACATTTTTGAAATTGATGGTTTTTTTAAAAAGTGGCAATAAGTATTTATGAATCTCTTGGTCTAAGTTTGTTGATGGTCTTATGCTATGAATTATATCTGGTGTAAATTCTGACAATAGCAACGTACACAGATTGTAATTGTACAAGAGCACATTGATGGAGGTTTTGCCAGAATTTGTAATTAAAAGGCTGTTTCTTTGTTAGTTACTTAAGTTACTTAACTTTGTTCATACACATTTTTATCAAATGTTGATGTCCGAGAACATTAACAATGTAGGATAAAAAGACATGTTTGATTTTGTCTTCCATTGTTTATTGTACTTTTTATGTACGAAGAATAAACCCGTTTCAAAATGACATCTGAAAGACTGATTTCACAAACTGTCCTGTGGAGATTCATCACAAGCTGTACGGTCAATTTGGAAAACCCAGGCAACACTTCTGTAGTTAACAGAAAATGCAGTAGTGTTTGCTAAGTGTCCACAAATCGTTACATGGATATTGAAAACTGGTTGTGGAGATCCAAGTCAGACCACAGCGACATCGGTAACGTTACCAGCTGCAACGTGTCGATAAAGGCTGCAGCCAGTGTTAGCCTGGCTGTCTCAAGTCAACTACCACCAAGCTCACTCCTGCTGCCCTGACTCCCCCCACCCTAACCCACAGCTTACACACAACCTTAGTAAAAAAGAGCCTGTCAGGTGTCCTAAGTAAACTAAACAAATACCGCAACGGCCCGTCTATAACCGTGTTTGCTATTAATCATGGAAGCACGTTGGATAAAATGCAAACTGTTTCTTTTGGCTTTGATTGTTGAGCTGCAGGATTAAAGTTTCACAAAGACATTATTTTGGTGGAACTGTAACCCACCTGAAAAATGGGTTAGACCAATCTCAAAAAAAAAGGGGGAATTAATAAAGTTATAAATGTTTGAATTTGTGCGTGTGTGAATGAGAGTCCCCACTTTGAGGTTTGAATATATCGAGTGAGAATAAAGTCATAAGTGAAATCATAGAAGTCTGTCGTTCTATCAAGAACCAGTGAAGCGGTTTGCACGGCGGGAGCACAGGCGGACCACGAGGTCTCGTAAGCGAGCCTCCATCTGCTGCTGCTATGCTAGTCTGCTACATCTTAGCATTGAAGTGATTCCCAAGAGGAGTCAGTTATCATCACGTTGTGATCAGTGAATAAATAAAATGTTTAAAAAGAGAACATATTTAACATGCTTAATATTTAAGTTCTGTATAAAATCCATCATTTTATCAAACAAGGAAAAAATCGGAAATGTTGGAATAAGAGATCATGAGTTGTTTCTTTGTTCCATGGAGACTGGGGATATTGAATCCTGCTGTCAGCAGTGAATGTTGAATTAAAAAGCAGTATGCTGTAAGATTCATTTTATGTTTATTATCAAGTTGTTAAAAACTTGATTTAATTGGTTGGTGAAACAGATTCTGTTTTGAAAAGGAAATACATGCTTTACTGGAAAAGTAAGGGTTCTCAGTGTTACTGTGGAGAAAGAGGAGAAGTCCAGCGGGTCAGTGGATGGCGAGCCACCAACAACACCAGACACCCAGATCACCCCTCTCCACTGGAGCAACGGAGTTATCTTTTTCTGTGTCAGTCCCTGAGACTGGTACAGCTCAATCCACACAAGACATAGAGTGCACTCTGACTTTAAAGACTCTGATAAACCAGACTTTCTTCTGATTTAGACCATCACTCGACTCTGAGGGAACTTTGATATTGCCTCTGATCCGGCAGTGACTGAGAGCTGATCTCACAACAAGGACAATTTATTTTATTTTATTTCAAAAGGAACAAAGGGCCCAGTTTGTTATTTTAAATAATTGTGTAATTGTGGTGGTGTTTGAAATTTAAAGCCAACTAAAGTGCAGTTAACTGCACTTAGTTGTTGTGTGTTTATGGTCACTCCACCCTGCACTCAGCTCCTCCTGAATCTAGAGCATTGCGCCCCAAGAGTGTGTTACATGTAGAAAAGAAACTGTGGTTTTGTTCTGAATTAATTAACCATTGTCTTAAATAATTACCTTGTAACTAGTAGATTATCTTCTTGTCAACTTCACAGTTTTCCTGTGATTTGATTTGTGTGTTTTTTGATAGGAGCAAACTGTAATCAAAGAGAATGCTTAAATGATATCATTGGAAGCAACAAGGTCATTGAATAAGTCAGTAGTGGATGGAGGAAATGTGTTCAAATGATTTGCTAATTATGGTCAGTGTGATAATGCTGCACTTCCACATCAACAGTCTCTGGATGTAAAAACAGTCTGTTGAAACAAAGACAAGAAACAAGTGAAATGCCAACATTAAAACCTCTAGTAATAAAAAGCCCAGAAGTATTTTCTGTGGATCAGCTGTGAATGTGACAGCCAATGAGAGAAGAGAGGAGCTGATGAAGACTGATGACCTCACCAGCCCTGGGTTTTAACCTCTCAGGCTGAACTAAACCTCTGATTGGTGGAGTGTTCTGGCTCCTGAAACTCTACTGCCCCCTCACTGTGTCGGTGAAAATTTAAGCTACATTTGAATTTACACTGAATTATAATTCTGCTACAAACAGCAGAACTAAACACCAGTCAAATATAAGGCTATAAAAAAGCAGGAAGTAAATAAGTTTTATAATTAAATACTGAATTAAACAATGATACTTGTTGACTTATCATTAAGATATTAGACATGCTCATATAAAAAGGCTGGAGATATGGCTAAAACCCTCATATCTCAACAGGCTTAAGAGAAGCAGTAAATGTGCAATAACAAAAATACTATGAAAAATGTAACAGTAACATAATGAGTAGATTTAACTTTAACTTACTTTTTACTTTCATACTTAAACATTTTAACTTTCTACTGAAGTAACAAACTTTTTGGTTTTCATTTCACGCAGGGGCTGGTTACAAATATTTAGCATATTCAACATTATGAAATATGATCAATTTACTATATATCTTCTATAAAGTATTATTGAATACATCATAATGGAGGATAAAAACACATGTTCCCCTGTACAATTATCTGTAAAGTTCAGCTGAAGAACATGAGGCTTCAACGTCTGAGTCAAACTAATCTTCAGAGTTCAAATCATTTTACTGTGAAATTCCCTCTTTGTGAAGCTCAACAAGGAAACTGTTCAGAGCTGAACTTGATGAGCTTTAAGTCCAGAGACACTGATGATGCTCTGTCAGATCCAGAGGAACACACAGGGATGATGGTGGACTGGACTCTGTGAGGAGCTTTCTCAATCAGTTCAGACTGAGCACTGAGATCATCTCCACTTCTTCTGTTCTCTGTCAGTCACTCGTGGATCAAGCTCTCCTCCACTCACTGCTGTGTAAGAAAAAACGAGTTGATCATTTACAGCCCTTCGTCTTCAGAGACTTAGTCCTTAGCATGTCGGTGCAGTCTTCAGCTCCATTACTGGAGACACACTGCTGCTCCCTGCAGGCTCAGATCGTCTTTCCTCTGCTTCATAGTCACGTGGAACATGTGATGCAGCACGCTAGATCCTCCTGTCTGTCAGCGATGCACTTAACATCTCTTGTGTTACCTGTTGCGCTATGAATACCTACTACTGGACAGCAGCCTGCTTCACAAGCTCTGTGGATCTGTCAGGCACACACACTGACTCTCAAGCTGTGAAACATCGAGCATGTAAAAAAGACAAACACAAAGATGAGGCTGTCTAGTATCTTAACCAGAAACAAACAGATCTGCAGATCTAGGATTGGACAGTTTGATGAAATGAGGACACTGTCTCTGTCCCTGTGGGCTGTCAGCTGGAATTTCAGCCTTATTTCCTTACACATCAAACACAAACAACAACAACAGTCGTCTTCACATCAACTCACACACACATGATCACAACAAGCTTCTGGCTGCTCTGATTGGCTGACTGTTGTCTCTTCTTTCTGTCTTTCTGTCCAATCCTGAAGCCTGTCCCTGTTCTCCTCTCACAGCTTCACTGAGGAAAGCAGCCACATGAGGAGGTTGGAGGTTCACAGGAAACACTGGGATCTTTGCTCTGATACTAACTGTGTTTAGTACAATACTGCTGAGAGCAGCATGGACTGACTCCGCCCCTCTACTGACTCAGAGTCTCCAGTCTACAGTCTGGACTCTCACGAGACCACGAGATCCTTTCAGGTCTGAACGCTCAGGTTCTGGTTTCCATCAGGTCCAGTTCTCTCAGATGGGAGGGTTGGACTTCAGAGCTGAGACCAAGAGAAGAACAGCTGATCTCTGACAAACTGCAAGCTGATCATCTGAATAAAGAATCAAAGATGTGAGTTTAGGAGACAAAGTCCTGCTTGAAACAACAGAAACAAAAAAACAAAAAGAAAAACAGCTCTCAATTAATATTCATGACAACATGCTGCTGCTTCAATAAAGACGTAGTGACTCCACCTCTTCATACACTCATCTATACAAACTCATGTTGTGCAGATTCTACTAAAGATCCTCAAGTTTTCAAAGACAACAAACATGTCAGGCTGAAGTTTGGAGACATGAGAACAAATGTATAGAAATAATATATTAAATTCACTAGTTGATGGAACGGCAGAGACACAGACACCTGGTGACTGAGCTCAAATATTTAACACAGTCAAACCTACAGGATTTAAAGTGATGAAACATGTTGCATGACAACTTGGCTTTGAATATGGAGTCAGTACAAACATCACAGAGCCTTATGAAAAGTGTGGGACCATCAGCTATTGATTATAGATCAGTTATTGTCTGACAGATTCAATGTGTTTTCTGTTGGTGTTTTAAAAAGTCATGAGGTGAAAGTTGAAGAGAAACAGTCACTGGACTAAAAGCAGAGAAGAAGAAAACAGACTTTACCATGAAGATCCTCAGGTGGGATCAGTATAATATCAGCCTCATGTCTGCAGCTCAGTGTCAACACAACTTTCACATCACATTCATCTCAGCACAGAAAGAAAACATGGAGTCTGACCTCAGAGTCTCCAGTCTACAGTCTGGACTCTGCAGAAAACCACCAGACCCTTCACTCCTGGATCCTGCAGGTCCTGGTTCCACTCAGGTCCAGTTCTCTCAGATGGGAGGGGTTGGACTTCAGAGCTGAGCCCAGAGAAGAACAGCTGATTTCTGACAAACTGCAGTCTGATCAATCTGAATAAAGAATAAAAGATGTAGATCAATGATGATAATCAATCAGATTTGTCCTGATCAATGATCTTTGTCTAAAATGAGTAGAGTGACTTTGTCTTTCTGTTATTGTGGATCATCATCATGTCAGTACAAACACAACATTGTCAAACACAAAAGTTGTGTGTGTTGTGTTACAGATGAAAACACACACACACAGTTTGATCAAACAGACATTAGTACTGACACTTCACTGAAAACNGAAAGCTGTACATACATACACAGCCCGGATTAAGAATCAGAGGCCCCTGGGCACAAAAGTTTTTGAGGGCCCCTCCCAATCAAGGTATTTGATTATAGGCTATTTTTGCTGGAGCACCTGTAGCTTTACAGGATTTACACTGACAGGCTACAGCCTGTGATCACAACCTGAAGCACAATATCAACACTTGTATCTCCTCCATCAAACAGCATTTACACCACATGATTGCAACAAGTACTTTCCTGGGACAGCAGCAATATCAATATCAAAACATCAGCCTACTCATTGGCTTATGCAAACACATACTGCCTCACCTCCACCAATCCAGTTCTATGATTCAGATTTTTCCATAATTCACGCACCACACACACACACACACACACACCAACCACACACACACACACACCTGTTGTTGTCCTCTCCTTCTCTCCCATTGGTCTGTCTGTCTGTCTGATGACCTCCTCCTCTCCTCTCTCCAGTTCCCTTAGAAACACATCTTCCTGGCTTTCCTATTAGCAAACTCAGTCACAATGTCATCAAAGTCCAATTTCCTGACAAGCTGAGAATTCAGTGTCCATCAGTGACAGCCGATGAGGTGCTGTTGCGTTGTTCTGAGTTCATTTTTAATTCTTGCCCTCTGTGAAAATGATCTTTCTCCTGCACAGTTTGTAACCAGGAGTGTCAAAAAAATACATAGGGCTACAAACACATTGGGGAAAATCGATTGCAGGCATGGGTTCAAGAGCACCTGCAGCAGTGTTTGAGGAGACTTATCCTGCTTGCTCTGCACGAAGCCTCTGAACTAGACAATTTCACCTGCGAGGTTCTGATAAAAATCAGAGGGGTATGAAGCGCACAGTGCATCAGCATGTTTACCAACAGTGGGCAAATCCTCGGATTCCATGTTCAGTAGAATCCCAAACCTGTCATTAATGTTCTGCATTCATTCTATGATCTAAACAGCTGACTAGCTCGTCAATAGTGACATTGAACGTTTCTACCTGGTGTCGCTCCTGGCCTTTCAGTGTTACTTCATGCTCTGTAGATTCATCTGAAAACACTTTGTGCTTCTTGGCTGCTGCAGGTCATCTTCATATGACTGGCACACACCGGGAACTTTCTCTGCAGATCTTTCAAAATGGTCAAATTGGTCTCGAAGTGAAACAATCCACGATCTCAAAGACTTGAACAGACGAACAGCAGTCATCAGATCCATGTTTGCTTTTTGTAATGCTTCACTTGTCACTTTGAACCTGCTGAAGACTCAGTCCCAGAAGCGTGCCGTAAATGACATCTCAAGACGGCCCAACTCTGAACACAGTGCTGCTGTCCTGTGTCAGGAGCATGCTCTTAAATAATCCCTTAATTGTGTGTAATCCCACAAGGGCTTTAATGCATCTGCACGGCAACTCCTACGTGTTGATGACTGTGATTTCAATTCATGTCTACCTTGATGTCTGCATTATTGAAGACTCTGTTCCATCTATGAGTCGAACCCGCACAAAAGGCATATAAGGACTGCATGAGGTGAAAGAAACAGACTTGCATCTTGACAGTTGCCTTCTTCACTGTTGACACCCACCAAACTGAGAGAATGTGCTGGCAGGGAATTAATGGATTAATGGCTTTGTTCTTACAGTGAGCCTGCAAGCCCGTTATAACGCCCCGACATAGTACTTGCATTGTCGTATGCCTGGCCTCTGCAGTTTGCAATATCGAAGCTCAAACTGTCAAGCATAGCCATCACAGTGTCAGCCAGACTCTCCCCTGTGTGACTCTCAATTGGTTCAAAGCCAACAAGTTGTTCAATTATTTTCCCCTCTTCACTCACAAATCTAAAAGTCCACGATCACAGAAAAGTACTTCGCCTGCTGTATCTCTGCAGCTACGGCAGCTTTCACTTTGTCGCCCATTTGCTGAATCAAGTCCTCACATGTAGTGGATGGAAGATAGGATGTGCTGCCCCGACCCTTCTGTCCAGACTTGCTCATGTGTTCAGTGAGGAAAGGATCAAACTGAGAGATGACTTCCAGACTGCCAAGAAAGTTCCCATTGTGTGGTGATCCCAGTAATTCAACATTGCCACGGAAAGGCAGCCTATTTTCACTTAGATACTCCAATGACAGCCACAACCCACTGAGCACCATCACCGCCAATCCCGCTTCTCTCCTCCAGCTGTTGCACAAGTTTAGCTCCACACTCCCGCTCCCAGTGATGGATGAGTGTGGAATTAATGCTAATGTAGCAGGATGATGAGCACTGTGGCTCTGTATCATCTAATTTAAAAAAGATGGCCTTTAATTGCATGTCTCCTCTGGCCAATGGCAGTAGAGGGGGAGGGGGGAGGGGGAGGGGGGTTATAAAAGCTGGCAGGTGTCACCGGATTTCTCTCTCTTGCTTGCGGAGGCCGAGGGCACGTCACTTCCTATTACCTCATCCCTGTCCCTCTTTGCTGGTGTTTGCAGGTAGGCTAGTGGTGTCTGCGCTGTCAGCTTGCAGGTTTAGTTTAACTGCACGATTACCGCCGGTGGGTCCTCGGTTTTATACACGTGAGCTGTTGCGGCGCTACACATGTAGCAAACAGTGTGTGTGTGTTTGCAGGTCGCTGTCGCAGAAACAGCACAGACTTGGTTTCTTCCCCTCTCCTGCATGGGTGGATGGAGGCAGCTGGATTGGTAACCGCTTTACTGGGGGCGGGACTGCATCGGAACTTATATGTGTGTGTGTATATTTTGTTGTGTGCGTCCACTTGTCCTTTGTGAGTGTCCACATGTAATTAAGCTTAGATGATTGTTTATTTGATTTTGTTTTGTGGGACTTTAGTTGCCTGCAACTTTGCATTTGCAATTTTGGTTTGCTTGTATTAATTGTACGTTTATTGTTGTTACTTTGAGCAGGTTCTCAGCAACAGTTGTTAAAAATATTGTTTGTTTTGTATTGATTTGTCATTTATCCAGTTTAGTTAGTTCCTTTTTTTTGTGCAGATGATTTTGTAACTGTACCTCGTCTCTGCCCCATTGTATGACGGATCTGAGTGCCTTAAGATTGCAGTAGTTCCCTGGGTGAAATTCCCTGGGTGGCGTTGTGTGGCAACACTGAGCTAAGGTTAGAGTCTATTGTCTATTATCGGTTGGTCACCACACTAACATGCAGTTACAGTCCTCTGTGCTTTCCTCATGGTCACACACACATTTGTGGTGTTTTCAGTCAAAAAAAAAAAAAACACTTACAAATTGATGTTTCTTTGTTGAAAAAAGCATGCAGGCAAAGCAAAAGAGCAAGTTATATTCATTTCCAGTTATAATCCATTTACCCTGCCACTGAGTGATTGTGTTTTAATGATGACCTTTGTTGATATATTGTTATAAATATTATTGATGGATGGAACCATGTCTCTTGCCTTTTTGAAATATTTGTGTATCAGTTGAGGGTTCACAATTCCTTGGTGAAATTCCCAGGGTGGCGTTGTCGGATTAAAGTATTTTCTGTTGGTGTCCTTTAAAAGTAACCAGCCGTTGTAATGTAAAACCTAGAGGTGTGTGTGTGTTCCCCCCTCCCCGCTCCCACATATACTACGACATTTTACTAAATTCATAAAATTAATTTAATTGAAAAAAGAAAACGTGCATTTCATTTTTCATAGCCAATATTTTATGTATTCAGAATTTTTATCCTCAATTTACCATCCTCCTCTTTCCCACTATCTTTTTGTCAGTGGAGGAAAGTCAGTAAATACTATGAAATTATTATAGTACACAATATTTACAAAGACAATAATAAGAAGAAGAATATAACATTGATCTTTGTACAGTAACAGTGTTCAGTCCGTGTCCCTCAGTGACCACAGGTTTTACTCACAATCAGTAAAAATCAAACAAAAAACTCTCCTCTGGTTTTGGTGAGAAACATCAGTAGAGTGTGAATCATTTTCTCCTTTAACACAGTCCATCAGTCTGGCTGTATCGTTTAACGAGGGTGAACAGTCCATAGCTGATCATCAGACTGTCATTATGTTTTATAGATCTGGAGGTTTCCTCCTGCAGCACTGGCTCCCTCCTGAATGTCCAAGAATCTCATCCTCTGCCTCCTGTTCCTGGGCTCCGTCATCTACAGACACATTACAGTACATTCAGTTCACTCTCTGGAATCACAGCCACGTGTCAAAGGTCACAGTGAGGAAAAACTCTGCAGGTGAGTTTGCTTTTATCGGTCTGTCAGGAAAACAACTTCAAACAGCAGAACCAGAAGAGCTTCCAAGAACTAGGGCTGGTTCTCATAGTTGACTGTGGGTTTCACTAAGGTCAGACTTTAACCTGTCTACTGAACCTTTTCTCTCTCCTCACTCTCTTTATTTTTATTGCAGAATAATTTTTTCTCATTTCTAGTTTATGCTTTCACTAATAGAAATGACAAACATCACTAACAGCAGACTGCGTATTCATTTCATGCAGGGATGGGGTCTGACAGCTGTTTCATTTCATCAGACATTTACTTATATCTGCCCCCCACAGGTGAAACACCTGGTCTCCAGTGTCTCCTCCTCCCCTGTTCTTTGCTCCTCAGGTTGCAAATGTGTCAACGACGATCAGATTGATGACGATGATGAAGAAGTACAACACAGATGGTACACCACCGGCTGGAACACAACACACACACACAACACACACACACACACACACACACACACACTACAGTAAAACATTAAATCGTTTACAGTCAGTTATAAAACATTAATAAGAAAACATTTGGGTTGCCAGGTTTGCAGTGATTATCCTCCTCCGCCTGAACACCTTGATCATGCAGACTCCATTATTAACAGGTTGACCTCTGACTTCAGGAAAACAAGTACAGAGCATCTGGACCAAAATCATCTCATAAACAGTTAAATTAAAGTCTCAAACTTTTATCATCAGTTTATTAAAATGTATAACTGCAGATGATCACTGACTTTTGCTGCCACTCATTAGAAAGTGAGAGAGTTGTTTTCATGATTACGAGCTGAACAATGAAACACAGTCACTGACAGAGTGGGAGCTGACCAGTAAAAACAGCAGGGTCAGTGTCTCGGTGCAGCCGGTCTGTTTTGGTTCCCATCATTCTGTTAACACCTGATATTTCAGATTTGTGCTGTGAAGCTCCACATTGTGTTGACTGACAGAACTTGGTGTTATGGTTCACTGATCTGTCACTGTCTGTTTAAATCTCTATGGACCGAGTCCCCGACAAAAACCATGTCAACTAAACCGTCCCACTGCAGGTCCATCCAGCGTTCACACTCCACCTGTTTGGTTATGGACTCTGGTGTGTTTGTGTGTGTTGTCTCTCAGCCGACACCACCTGAAAACGATGACTGACCTCAGGACTGTGATTAAACAGCTCTGAAATCCATCTGGTAACGTAAACCGTCAGGGAAGAGATCCTATGACTGATCTGGAAGCCTCACAGTTCTGAAGTTAAACAGACAACAGTAACTGTCCTGCTGGAGCCTGTTCTTCCTGTCTCCACCTGTGTGCCTCACCTTCCTGTTCCAGTCCTTTCATACGACACTGATAAGAACTTTGAGCTCTTTGTGACCTGCTGAGTCTTCTGCCACTGGAGTCCGTCCACTTCAAGCTTCATCATGAGCTGTGTTCAGAGATGCTCCTCTTGTAAGTGGCTGTCTGAACCTCTGTCATCACTGAGCTGCTTCACCACAGAGCTGCTGCTCACTGGAAGGTTCCTGTTCCTGTCAGGAGATCAGCAGCTGCTCAGCTCTTCAACCCACCAACAGTCAGAGTCACTGAGTCTGTTTGGTCAGGAGCAGGAGAGAAGTGATTGGCTCAAGGGAATCACCAACCAGCCAATCAGCGACAATTGTCAGTGTGGGTGTAGACCATGAAGTTTCAGAGCATGGTTCAGATTAAAGCAGATAATCACTCAGGTGAGCAGGTGAGTGTGAGTGAAGGCCGGTGCAGAAACCATGGAGCTGCTTCACTCTGTCCTACACATGAAGACTGACAGACTCTGCAGGACAGGTGGCCCTCTGGGCAGCAACAGGTTAAACATGGCTCTAAATGTTTTTCATTCAACTTTATTGATATAACATATAGATAACATACTAAAATATGTTCGACAAACACTTTGGCCAAAGTGATTCAAACAGGATTAAAACAGCACAAACAACAAAAAACACTGAAAAGACATCTAAAAGAAAGGAGTGGAAGAGCTTAGTGATCTGCATGGAACATAAAACCAAACAAAAATCTCATGTCACAACTACAGTCGTTTCTGAAAGGTACAGAGAATCACAACAGTCTAAACAGGTAGTAATAAAGTGTGAGTGAGGATTCTGAGTGACTTTGGAAATTTCTTATTTCTTCCTCTAAAGATCTGAGCTAAAGTGATCCCAAATATGTGATTAGTGTTTTCATTTGTTTGCTGAGACCAAACACAAAGTGTAGATTTTCTCTTTCTGCTTTTAAAGTGTTTTACACATCCATGTGTTAATGTTATTGAGACAGGTGATGAGAGAGAGCATGCAATGGAGTCATTTGGGGAAACAGAGATGTACAATTTTGTATCATCAGCGTACAGATGCACCCAATATGGTGATGGTTGATACTGTTTCCCAATTGGAGCAAATATAGTGATAACAGGATTGGGCTGTGAATGGTTCCTTGAGGAACACCATATTCGTACTGTGGGTCCCCTGAGGATATTCACCATTCCTAGGCTGTTTCATTAAATAAAATAAATTCAACTAAACGGTCAGAGACCAGCCATTTCTCATTTACCACTTTGATTACAGCACTCTCTGTGCTGTGGGTTGCTGAATAACCAATTGAACTTTCTAAAATGTTACTGTTAAAGTGAGTGGTTGATTAAAAACAATTCTCTCAAAGAAATGTGTCTGGAATTATTTAACTGCAGTCCAGATTGATCATTGACATTTTAAACGTAGGTTCTGTCAGAGGACTTTATTAGTCTTGTTGTTCCTAGGAGAGAGTAAGGTAGCAGATTGGTTGACATCATAGCTGGGAGCCCATGACAGTTGTTTGTGTTAATATTTGCTATGCTGCTTAACAGAAAATGTTGTCTTTTCAAACTGTGCTGAGATTTTCTCAGTTGAAAGTTGAGTTAGACTGAGAGCAGGTGGTCGATTTAAAAGATTATCAACTGTAGAAAAGAAAACTGTGGTTATTTTGGTTTTCTGAATTAATTAATTAAAACCCTATGTTTAAAAATATCAAGTGAACATGTGATTTAGCTTTTCCTCTGTCCTCTCTCACCTTTTCAACAGTTTCTTTTTCCATGGGTGATTTGATTTGTGGTGTTTTTTGATCAGGAGAAACTGAATCTAAAGAGAATTTCTAATTATCATTGGAAGCAAACAAGGTCATTGATAAGTCAGTAGAGGGATGGAGGAAATGTGTTCAAAAGATTTGCTAATATGGTCATTGATAATGCTGCACTTCACATCAACAGTCTCTGGTGTAAAAAAACAGTCATGTATAAACAAAGGGACAAGAAACAAGTGAAATGCCAACATTAAAACCTCTAGTAAACAAACCAGAGTATTTCTGTGGATCAGCTGTGAATGACAGCCAATGAGAGAAGAGAGGAGATATGAAGATGATGATGCTCACCAGCCCTGGGTTTTACCTCTCAGGCTGAAAACTACAGTGCATCCAGAAGGTATTCAACAGCGCTTCCCTTTTTCCACATTTGTTATGTTACAGCCTTATTCCAAAGTTGATTGAATTCATTTTTTACCTCCAAAATTCTAACACAGCCGAATACCCCATAATGACAAAGTGAAAAAAGTTTGCTTAAAATTTTTTGCCAAATATATTTTAATAAAAAAAAAAAAAATCACATGCACATAAATATTCACAGCCTTTGCGCAATACTTTGTTGAAGCACCTTTAGCAGCAATTACACCTCAAGTCTTTTGAGTTATGATGCTACAAGCTTGGGCACACCTAGTTTGGGCAGTTTCTCCCATTCTTCTTTGATAGAACCTCTCAAGCTCCATCAGGTTGGATGGGGAGCGTCTGTGCACAGCCGATTTTCAGATCTCTGCAGAGATGTTCAATCGGTTCAAGTCTAGGTCTTGGCTGGGCCACTCAAGAACATTTCACAGAGTTGTCCCGAAGCCCACTCCCTTGTTATCTGGCTGTGTGCTGAAGGGTCGTTGTCCTGTTGGAAGATGAACCTTCTCCCCAGTCTGAGTTCCAGAGCGCCCTGGTGCAGGTTGTCATCAAGGATGTCTCTGTACATTGCGTCATTCATCTTTCCCTCCACCCTATTAGTCTCCCAGTTCCTGCTGCGAAAAAACATCCCCACAGCATGATGCTGCTACCACCATGCTTCACCTGTAGGGATGGTATTGGCAGGATGATGAGCGGTGCCTGGTTTCCTCCAGACATGACACTTGGCATTCAGGCCAAAGAGTTCAATCTTTTTTTCATCAGACCAACATAATTTTGTTTATCATGTTCTGAGAGCCCTTCAAGTGCCTTTTGGCAATTCCAGGTGGCTGTCATGTGCCTTTGTACTGCGGAGCTGGCTTCCGTCTGGCCACTCTTACTTATACAGGCCTGACTGGTTGGAAGTGCTGCAGAAATGAGTTGTCTTCTGGAAGGTTCTCCTCTCTCCACAGAGAAACACTGGAGCACTGTCATTGGGGTCTTGGTCACCCCTCCTAATAAGGCCCTTATGCCCGACTCTCAGATATGGCCGGGCAGCCAGCTCTAGGATGAGTCCTGGTGGTTCCAAAACTTCTTCCATTTACGGATGATGGGGGCCACTGTGCTATTGGGACCCTCAATGCTGCAGAAATGTTTCTGTACCCTTCCCCAGATTGTGCCTCGATACAATCCTGTCTCAGAGGTCTACAGACAATTTCCTTAGACTTCAATGGCTTGTTTGTGCTCTGACATGCACTGTCAAAGTATGGGACCCTTATATAGACAGTGTGTGCCTTCTCCAAATCTTGTCCAATCAAATTAATTTACCCCAGTTGGACTCCAATGAAGTTGTATAAACCACCTGAAGATGATCTGAGGCTCAAATATTATGAGTGCAATGCAAGGCTGTGAATACTATATGACAATGATTGTTTTTGTTTTTTATTTTTCTAATATTTACAACATTTTCAAGCAAACTTTTTTCATTTTCATTATGGGATATAAGTGTGCTGTAGAATGTTGAGATAAAAAGTGAATTTAATCCATTTTGGAACAAGGCTGAAATAACAAAAATAATGCCAAAAAGTAAAGTGCTTAGTGAATATTTCTGATGCACTACTGTAAACCTCTGATTGGTGGAGGTCGTTCTGGCTCCTGAAACTCTATGCCCCCCCTCACTGTGTCGGTGAAAATTAAGTACATTTGAATTTTACACTGAATTATAATCTGCTACAAACAGCAGAACTAAACACCAGTCAAATATAAGGCTATAAAGAACAGGAAGTAAATATAAAAACATTATTTACCATGCAGAAGGATTATAAAGTACTGTTAATAATAAATTAATTAAACCAATTGATACTTGTTGACTTATCATTAAGTATAGACATGCTCATATAAAAAGGCTGGGAGATATGGCTAAAGAACCTCATATCTCAACAAGCTTAAGAGAAGCAGTAAATGTGCAATAACAAAATACAATACTATGAAAATGTAACAGTAACATAATGAGTAGATTTGAACTTTAACTTACTTTTTACTTTCATCTTAAAACATTTTAACTTCTACTACAGTAAAAAACTTTTTGGTTTCTATTTCACCGCAGGGGCTGGTTACAAATATTAGCATATTCAACATTATGAATATGATCAATTTACTTAATATTCTATAAAGTATTATTGAATACATCAATAAAATAGGAAAAAACAAACATGTTCCCGCGTACAATAATATCTGGTAAAGTTCAGCTGAAGAACATGAAGCTTCAACGTCTGAGTCAAACTAATCTTCAGAGTTCAACATCATTTTACTGTGAAATTCCCTCTTTGTGAAGTCTCAACAATGAAACTGTTCAGAGCCTAACTTGAGAGCTTAAGTCCAGAGACACTGAGATGCTCTGTCAGATCCAGAGGAACACACAGGGATGATGGTGGACTGGACTCTGGTGCTGTTGAAGCTGTTCTCAGATCAGTTCAGACTGCAGCACTGAGAGTCATCTCCACTTCTTCTGGTTCCTCTGTCAGTCACTGCTGGATCAAGCTCTCCTCTCCACTCTCACCTCCTTAGTAACATGGACCAGTCAGAGATAGCCGTGCCTTCAAGCCCTCTGTGGATCATTCAGGGCACCACCCCAGCAAGTCACTGGCTTCATCCACTGTGAAGATCATTACCTGAAGCTGTGTAAAAAAGACACACACACACAACAGATGGAGGCTGTCACGAGTATCTCTCCATTGAAACAAATGACAGATTGAGAGTTCTTATGGTTGGACAGTTTGATGAATGAGGACACTGTCTCTGGTCCCTGTGGGCTGTCAGCTGGAATTTCAGCCTTATTTCCTACACATTCAACACAACAACAACAGTTGCGGTCTTCAATCAACTCAAACACATGATCACAACAAGTTTGGCTGCTCTCTTGATTGGCTGACTGTTGTCTCTTTCTCTGCTTTCTGTCCAATCCTGAAGCCTGTCCCTGTTCTCCTCTCACAGCTTCACTGAGGAAAGCAGCCACTGAGGAGGTTGGAGGTTCACAGGAAACACTGGATCTTTGCTCTGATACTAACTGTGTTTAGTACAATACTACTGAGAGCAGCATGGACTGACCCCAGCCCTGCTACTGACTTCAGAGTCTCCAGTCTACATTCTGGACTCTCCACGAGACCACGGAGATCCTTCAGGTCTGAATCCCGCAGGTCCTGGTTCCAGTTCAGGTCCAGTTCTCTCAAATGGGAGGGGTTGGACTTAAGAGCTGAGACCAGAGAACAACAGCTGATCTCTGACAAACTACAGCTGATCAATCTGATAAAGAATCAAAATTGTTTGAGTTAGGAGACAAAGTTCCTGCTTGAAACCACAAAGAGTCAAACAGACAAAGTAAAAACAGCTTCAATTATATTCATGGACAACATGCTGCTTGCTTCAATAAGACGTATGTACTCCACCTCTCATCTCTGCCAGCTCCACCTGTGGCTCCATCTATACAAACTCATGTTGTGCAGATTCCACTAAAGATCCTCAAGTTTTCAAAGACAACAAACGTGTCAGGCTGAAGTTTGGAGACATGACAACAAATGTATAGAATAGTATATTAAATTCACTAGTTGATGGAACGGTAGAGACACAGACACCTGGTGACTGAGCTCAAATATTTAACAAAGTCAAACCTACAGGATTTAAAGTGATGACAACTGTTGCATATGGACAAACTGGCACTTTGAATATTGGATCAGTACAAACATTCACAAGCCTTATGAAGAGTTGGAAGCCATCAGCAATGATATAGATCAGTATCGTCGTCGACAGATTTCAATGTAATTGTTTTGTTGGGTTTTAAAAAGTCATGATGTGAAAGTTGAAGAGAAACATCACTGACTGAAAGCAGAGAGAAGAAAGAGAAAAAGGATTTACCATGGAAGATCTCAGTGTGGATCAGTATAATATCAGCCTCACGTCTGCAGCTCAGTGTCAACACAACTTTCACATCAAATTCATCTCAGCACAGAAAGAAAACATAGAGTCTGACCTCAGAGTCTCCAGTCTACAGTCTGGGCTCTGCAGAAAACCACACAGATCCTTCACTGCTGGATCCTGCAGGTTCTTGTTCCAGCTCAGGTCCAGTTCTCTCAGATGGGAGGGGTTGGACTTCAGAGTTGAGACCAGAGAAGAACATCTGATCTCTGACAACCTGCAGCTGATCAATCTGAATAAAGAATCAAAGATGTAGATCATTGATTGATAATCAATCAGATTTGTCCTCATCAATGATCTTTGTCTAAAATAAGTAGAGTGACTTTGTCCTTCTGTTATTTTGGATCATCATCATGTCAGTACAACACAACATTGTCAACACAACAGTTGTGTGTTGTGTTACAGATGAAAACACAACACACACACAGTTATGATCAAAACAGACATTATCCTACACTTCACTGAAATCTACTGAAAACAGAAGATTTTTCTTCACTGCTTTGGACAAAATATTAATTGTGAGGATCTTGTGTATGTGGTGATAAAATGAATTGATTGAACAACATTCAGGAGGGAGCCAGTGCTGCAGGAGGAAACCTCCAGATCTATAAAACATAATGACAGTCTGATGATCAGCTATGGACTGTTCACCCTCGTTAAACGATACAGCCAGACTGATGGACTGTGTTAAAGGAGAAAATGATTCACACTCTACTGATGTTTCTCACCAAAACCAGAGGAGAGTTTTTTGTTTGATTTTTACTGATTGTGAGTAAAACCTGTGGTCACTGAGGGACACGGACTGAACACTGTTACTGTACAAAGATCAATGTTATATTCTTCTTCTTATTATTGTCTTTGTAAATATTGTGTACTATAATAATTTCATAGTATTTACTGACTTTCCTCCACTGACAAAAAGATAGTGGGAAGGAGGAGGATGGTAAATTGAGGGATAAAGAATTCTGAATACATAAAATATTGGCTATGAAAAATGAAATGCACGTTTTCTTTTTCAATTAAATTAATTTTATGAATTTAGTAAAATGTCGTAGTATATGTGGGAGCGAGGGGGGAGAACACACACACACCTCTAGGTTTTATACATTACAACGGCTGGTTACTTTAAAGGACACCAACAGTAAAATACTTTAATCCGACAACGCCACCCTGGGAATTTCACCCAAGGAATTGTGAACCCTCAAATGATACCAAATATTTCAAAAAGGCAAGAGACATGGTTCCATCCATCAATAATATTTATTAACAATATATCAACATAAGGATCATCATTAAAACACAATCACTCAGTGGCAGGGTAAATGGATATAACTGGAAATGAATATAACTTGCTCTTTTGCTTTGCCTGCATGCTTTTTTCAACAAAGAAACATCAATTTGTAAGTGTTTTTTTTTTGACTGAAAACACCACAAATGTGTGTGTGACCATGAGGAAAGCACAGAGGACTGTAACTGCATGTTAGTGTGGTGACCAACCGATAATAGACAATAGACTCTAACCTTAGCTCAGTGTTGCCACACAACGCCACCCAGGGAATTTCACCCAGGGAACTACTGCAATCTTAAGGCACTCAGATCCGTCATACAATGGGGCAGAGACGAGGTACAGTTACAAAATCACTGCACAAAAAAAAGGAACTAACTAAACTGGATAAATGAACAAATCAATACAAAACAAACAATCATAATTGGACCGACAACAATTGTCTGCAACCTGCTCAAAGTAAACACAATAAACGTACAATTAATACAAGCAACCAAAATTGCTAAATGCAAGTTGCAGGCAACTTAAAGTCCCACAAAAACAAAATCAAATAAACAATCATCTAAGCTTAATTACATGTGGACACTCACAAAGGACAAGTGGACGCACACAACAAAATATACACACACACATATAAGTTCCGATGCAGTCCCGCCCCCAGTAAAGCGGTTACCAATCCAGCTGCCTCCATCCACCCATGCAGGAGAGGGGAAGAAACCAAGTCTGTGCTGTTTCTGCGACAGCGACCTGCAAACACACACACACTGTTTGCTACATGTGTAGCGCCGCAACAGCTCAGTGTATAAAACCGAGGACCCACCGGCGGTAATCGTGCAGTTAAACTAAACCTGCAAGCTGACAGCGCAGACACCACTAGCCTACCTGCAAACACCAGCAAAAGAGGGACAGGGATGAGGTAATAGGAAGTGACGTGCCCTCGGCCTCCGCAAGCAAGAGAGAGAAATCCGGTGACACCTGCCAGCTTTTATAACCCCCCCCCCTCCCCCCTCCCCCCTCCCCCTCTACTGCCATTGGCCAGAGGGAGGCATGCAATTAAAGGCCATCTTTTTTAAAATTAGATGATACAGAGCCACAGTGCTCATCATCCTGCTACATTAGCATTAATTCCACACTCATCCATCACTGGGAGCGGGAGTGTGGAGCTAAACTTGTGCAACAGCTGGAGGGAGAGAAGCGGGATTGGCGTGAGGTGCTCAAGTGGGTTGTGGCTGTCATTGAGTATCTAAGTGAAAGAGGGCTGCCTTTCCGTGGCAATGTTGAATTACTGGGATCACCACACAATGGGAACTTTCTTGGCAGTCTGGAAGTCATCTCTCAGTTTGATCCTTTCCTCACTGAACACATGAGCAAGTCTGGACAGAAGGGTCGGGGCAGCACATCCTATCTTCCATCCACTACATGTGAGGACTTGATTCAGCAAATGGGCGACAAAGTGAAAGCTGCCGTAGCTGCAGAGATACAGCAGGCGAAGTACTTTTCTGTGATCGTGGACTTTTAGATTTGTGAGTGAAGAGGGGAAAATAATTGAACAACTTGTTGGCTTTGAACCAATTGAGAGTCACACAGGGGAGAGTCTGGCTGACACTGTGATGGCTATGCTTGACAGTTTGAGCTTCGATATTGCAAACTGCAGAGGCCAGGCATACGACAATGCAAGTACTATGTCGGGGCGTTATAACGGGCTGCAGGCTCACTGTAAGAACAAGAATCCATTAATCCATTAAATTCCCTGCGCAGCACATTCTCTCAGTTTGGTGGGTGTCAACAGTGAAGAAGGCAGCTGTCAAGATGCAAGTCGTTTCTTTCACCTCATGCAGTCCTTATATGACTTTTGTGAGGGTTCGACTCATAGAAGGAACAGAGTCTTCAATAATGCAGACATCAAGGTAGACATGACATTGAAATCACAGTCATCAACACGTTGGAGTTGCCGTGCAGATGCATCTAAAGCCCTTTGTGGGAATTACACACAATTAAGGGATGTAATTAAGAGCATGTCCTCTGATACAGGAGAAAAACGTGACACAGGCAGCAGCACTGTGTTCAGAGTTGGGCCGTCTTGAGATGTCATTTACGGCACGCTTCTGGGACTGAGTCTTCAGCAGGTTCAAAGTGACAAGTGAAGCATTACAAAAAGCAAACATGGATCTGATGACTGCTGTTCGTCTGTTCGAGTCTTTGAGATCATGGGTTGTATCACTTTGAGACCAATTTGACCATTTTGAAAGATCTGCAAAGAAAGTTCCCGGTGTGTGCCAGTCATATGAAGATGACCTGCAGCAGCCAAGAAGCACAAAGTGTTTTCAGATGAATCTACAGAGCATGAAGTAACACTGAAAGGCCAGGAGCGACACCAGGTAGAAACGTTCAATGTCACTATTGACGAGCTAGTCAGCTGTTTAGATCATAGAATGAATGCAGAACATTAATGACAGGTTTGGGATTCTACTGAACATGGAATCCGAGGATTTGCCCACTGTTGGTAAACATGCTGATGCACTGTGCGCTTCATACCCCTCTGATTTTTATCAGAACCTCGCAGGTGAAATTGTCTAGTTCAGAGGCTTCGTGCAGAGCAAGCAGGATAAGTCTCCTCAAACACTGCTGCAGGTGCTCTTGAACCAATGCCTGCAATCGATTTTCCCCAATGTGTTTGTAGCCCTATGTATTTTTTTGACACTCCTGGTTACAAACTGTGCAGGAGAAAGATCATTTTCACAGAGGGCAAGAATTAAAAATGAACTCAGAACAACGCAACAGCACCTCATCGGCTGTCACTGATGGACACTGAATCTCAGCTTGTCAGGAACTTGGACTTTGATGACATTGTGACTGAGTTTGCTAATAGGAAAGCCAGGAAGATGTGTTTCTAAGGGCAACTGGAGAGAGGAGAGGAGGAGGTCATCAGACAGACAGACAGACAAGGGGAGAGACAGGAGAGAGACAACAACAGGTGTGTGTGTGTGTGTGTGTGTGTGTGTGTGTGTGTGTGTGTGTGCGTGAATTATGGAAAAATCTGAATCATAGAACTGGATTGGTGGAGGTGAGGCAGTATGTGTTTGCATAAGCCAATGAGTAGGCTGATGTTTTGATATTGATATTGCTGCTGTCCCAGGAAAGCACTGTTGCAATCATGTGGTGTAAATGCTGTTTGATGGAGGAGATACAAGTGTTGATATTGTGCTTCAGGTTGTGATCACAGGCTGTAGCCTGTCAGTGTAAATCCTGTAAAAGCTACAGGTGCTTCCACCAAATAGCCTATAATTCAAAACCTTGATTGGGAGGGGGGCCCTCAAAAACTTTGTGCCCAGGGGCCTCTGAATTCTTAATCCGGGCCTGTATGTATGTACAGGTGAAAACAGTTGGAAACACTGCTCCTAAGATGTCATTGGAAATCATCCAGGAAGGTGTTGTTGTTCTCCTGTGTGACTTCAGGGGTTTTGGGTCCTATATATATATATATATATATATATATATATATATATATTTATATATAGGTTCTGTCTGCTTCAGGCGTCTCCTCCTTTAGTCTGATAGAGCACCACTTGTACTGCAGTCAGATCTCACCATAGATTTGGAGGCAGGTTGTAACACTGAGATCACTGTCAGGGCTGGTTTGAAACAAACAGCGACAGCAGCTTTCATCCTGCACCGTCACATTCCTGATAACTATGGAGCAGTTCTGCACTCCATCATCTTTAAACTCCCTGACTGTCCTGTCTCTCTCTCACTGTCAGAATAAAGAAACAGGCTGTCAGATACAGGGCTGAATGGGAGACAGAAGGTGACTCAGCTCTGTCCCTGGTGACACATACAGCTGCTTCAGTCTCCATGGAGGATGTCTGATGTTAAACAGCAGCTGCAGGTGTTACCCATGTCCGAAGAGCAGACTGCACAGTGTGAGTGGAATCACTCACCTCCTCATACCCCAGACTTCCCCGAGGCCCACATGGTACAGCCTATTAATTAATTAACTGTATGTTGCCAACTGTAGCCTATGCTATAGTCCATGTGAACCTATATTATACAATAAAGGTCAATAAAATTGATCATGATAATACTCATGTTATGGTTAGGCAGTATTCTGCTCCCCGTTCGGTCGGTGTCTCTGTTTGTGTATATGTGTATGTATGTGTGTGTGTGTGTGTGTGTGTGTGTCTGGCTGCTCTGCCAGCCACCTGTAGCTTCCTGCTCCGCTCCACCACACCTGAACTCACCTGATCATCCAGCCTGACTGGAAAGACCAGTGCCACACCTGCCTTCCCCTCATGTCAACCTGCTTTCCTTTCGTCTCTGAGTGTCACAATAAACCCCTAAAACTGAGTCCGCCTCCTGTGCCTGTTCTGCATTTTGAGTACAAACACATTGTGAACAGTTCATAACAATTCCATCCATTCACTTAGATTTGTTATGAAAGTTTCAGCTAGTTGTTCATTTTATATTTCATAAATACAGTTGACAGCCTACATTATTAATATGACAGTGCACTATTAGTACATGACTCACACTGTTAAACACAGTCAAAGTTATAACAGTGCTGGAACTCAACCAAAAATTTGTTTTAAATCTGTATTCAGCTCCTTTTGACTTATAAACACATTCTCAGACAATATCTGCATCACAGGCTCACTAGTCAATCACCAGTGAAACAAAGTGGACTACACCACTGGTTGGTTGTAAAAATTTGTGTCTCAAAACAAAGTGAAACTATAACTGAACATCTTCTTCATTATTATTATGATCATTATGATTATGATTATTATGTTTCCACCTTCAACTGCAGTGAACCAATGACAGTCTCATAAAAACTGATTCACACAGTCAGGGATTCATACGTCATAGAACCTCAGGAACCAATCCTGTCAACTTGTGGGGATGGGGGGTGAGGCAGTGGTGTAGTCTACCTGATACACAGGTATATACAGGTCTTTATCTGATTCCTCCCGTTTCCTGGTTGAAGTTTAGTCTCACTTTGGACCAACATTGTGAAGCAGGTAATTTTCTCCTCTGAAGGTAATGTGAGCAGTTTTTAATGTTTTACTCATGAACAGTTCTGTCTTTCCAGTTCAATAGTATGTTCTTCTTTGTGACGGTTAATGATATCAATACAAATGGTTTGTGCTGTGAGGGTATATGTAATGTAGAGAGGTGACCAAGTAGTGCAATGATTGGACAATTGGGTATGCTGAGGCTAAGCATCTCAGATAGCCTGCTCATGACCTCTGACCTAAAGTTTTGGGTGAGTGGACAGAGCCAGGGGGCATGGAAGAAACTGTCTATTGAGGCTGAGCAGTGTTAACATGTATTATTTTAGCTGAAGCCCATGTGGTAGAGCTTGTGGGTAGTGATGTGGGTTCTGTGAAGGACTTTATACTGCATTAGTTGGGTTTCGGAGTTACATGTCAGAGAGAAGCTGTTATTGCATATGTTTGTCCAGCTGGAGGATGAGCGGGGATTTTCAGGTGTGTCAGACTGCCAGTGCTGCACCACACCCCTGCTGACAGAGCCACATACAGAGAGAGAGAGAGAGAGAGAGAGAGAGAGGAGGAGGAGGAGACATAAGGGAACAACAGACAAGGTGAAAAACAATACTGACACAAGGAGAACTGGAGAGGAGCTGGGGTCACAGCAATAATGGTAATGAGTTCCATCTATCCAAGCCATCTTTTATTTCTTGCACTAGGGGTGTAAAATTAAGTTTGAACAATTCATGTAAATTTGAAGAGATGTGAATTCCAGGATATTTTATAGATTTAACAGTTTTTTTGAAAATGGGGCCTCAACATCCCATGTGTGACCCCCATGCGTTACTTGTTGATTTCCTGTGGGAATTGGTCTTTGAGTCTGTATTTCGTGCCTTTGAGTTCTGTTTCTCTGCTTTTGATCAGTTATTTGTGCTTGAAATGTTCCAGTTTGGTGATGATGGGAAATGGTGATTTGTTGGTATGAGAGCCAAGACGGTGAACACGGTGGAAAGTGATCTGGTTTATACTATCTGGGGGGAGTTTCTGCTGAGTTTTCAATCCTTGAACAGTGACTCTGGGTTATTGGATGGGTGTTCAGGGATGTTGGAAAAGATCAAGTTATCTCTCATGCTTCTGGTTTGAGGGTATAATATAGTTTCTTTCATTACTTTGTTTTCTTTCATGACCAAGTCCATATTTTCAGTGAGTCTTTTGATGCTGGTTTGGAGGCAGTAGTTTGGCTCTGTATGATGTTCAGAAAGGCAGTTAACACCACCTCAAATGAGTCAGAGGCTCCTGGCTCTCCAACAGGAATTAGAGACGATTCTTATGTTTGACATCAATACTGACTATTGCTCCCCATCACTGATCAATACTGACTATTGCTCCCTATCACTGATCAATACTGACTGTTGCTCCCTATCACTGATCAATACTGACTATTACTCTCCAACACTGATCAGTAGTGAACATGTCATGTTGTTGTCAGGACTTTACTGAGACTTTATTGATTATTGATTCCATATTGTTGGATCAATGTCAGATCCAATCAGTTGATCTCAGTCCTTCTGTGTGTCAGTGGATGTTAATGTTGGTCCATCGTGTGTGAGCTGGGCTGCTCTTCACCTCACTGCAGCTTCCTGACTCCATCTAGTGGACTGATAATAGAAGTACAGCAGCTTCCTCTTCCTCACACTGCTGTCTGACTGCATTCAACTGACACTGATATGAACCAGAGAAAAAGAGTCAGTCAATGGAGGAGCAGCTGATATTTTTACAGAAGTGATGTCAATTTCAGTTGATCTGCAGATGAATGATTTGTGTTTCTCTCCACATGAAGGTGGAAAGTGTGTGTGAGCTGATGTGGATGTGAATCCAGCAGCATGGATCAGTGTGAGGACAGAGAGGAGGGAGCCCCTCCCTCTAAAACCACTCTGTGTGGGGGCCATGAGAGCCAGACCAGAGCTCAGAGGTGAGATGAGGATCTCTAACTGTCCACGACTCTTCTCCATGTCAGAGCTCAGCACTCACATCACTGCTCCATCATTATTCACACTTAAAGCTGTTTGTGTGCTGTGTTGAAGCCCAGAGCAGCAGCAGCAGCTCTCACTTCTGTTCTCTTCAAGTCCACATTGTGGTTCTCTTAACTCATTTTAGAGAAACTTCATTGATCAGGACATATCTGATTGATTATTAATCATTATCACATCTTATTCTTTTTCAGATTGATCAACTGCAGGTTGTCAGAGATCAGCTGTTCTTTTCTGGCTCAGCTCTGAAGTCCAACCCCTCCCATCTAGAGACACCTGGACTTGAGTAGGAACCAGGACCTGCAGGATCCAGGAGTGAAGGGTCTGTGTGGTTTTCTGCAGAGTCCAGACTGTAGACTGGAGACTCTGAGGTCAGACTCCATGTTTTCTTTCTGTGCTGAGATGAATGTGATGTGAAAGTTGTGTTGACACTGAGCTGCAGACATGAGGCTGATATTATACTGATCCACACTGAGGATCTTCATGGTAAAGTCTGTTTTCTTCTTCTCTGCTTTTAGTCCAGTGACTGTTTCTCTTCAACTTTCACCTCATGACTTTTTAAAACACCACAGAAAACATTGAATCTGTCAGACAATAACTGACCTATAATCAATAGCTGATGGTCCCAACACTTTTATAAGGCTCTGTGATGTTTTACTGACTCCAATATTCAAAGCAAGTTGTCATAGCAACAGATTGTTTCATCACTTTAAATCCTGTAGGTTTGACTTGTGTTAAATATTTGAGCTCAGTCACCAGGTGTCTGTGTCTCTGCCGTTCATCAACTAGTGAATTTAATATATATTTCTATACATTTGTTCTCATGTCTCCAAACTTCAGCCTGACATGCTTGTTGTCTTTTGATTCTTTATTCAGATTGAGAACTGCAGGTTGTCAGAGATCAGCTGTTCTTCTCTGGTCTCAGCTCTGAAGTCCAACCCTCCCATCTGAGAGAACTGGACCTGAGCTACAACCAGGACCTGCAGGATCCAGGAGTGAAGGGTCTGTGTGGTTTTCTGCAGAGTCCAGACTGTAGACTGGAGACTCTGAGGTCAGTTCACTGTTGTAGATCTTATATCTTGAATCCACAGCTAATGAAGCTTCAACACACAAGTTGAATCCATTGACTGTGAATGAATGAATGACATTGTAAATAGTTGTTGTCTCATGTTTCCAGTTGTTCTTCTCTCAGACTGAGAATGATTCTTCAGTTTCAGCTCATTTCACTCACTTGTCATAATAATGTCTGTTCACTTCAGTTCAACCTTCACAGCTCACCACACTCGTATTTCTCTCAGTCAGAGGACTCATGTTTTCTAAATCACTGAGAAAATGTCCAGTGTTAGTTGTTCGTCAATTCATTTTTATCACAACAACATACACAAGATCCTCACAACTAATATTTGTCCAAGAAAGTGAAGAAACAATCTTCTTTTTTTCAGTAGATTTCAGTGAAGTTTCAGGACTAATGTCTGTTTGATCAAACTGTGTGTGTGTGTTTCATCTGTAACACAACACACACAACTGTTGTGTTGACAATGTTGTGTTGTACTGACATGATGAAGATCCACAATAACAGAAGGACAAAGTCACTCTATCATTTTAGACAAAGTCATTGATCAGGACTGATAGATACATTTCTTTAATAACTCCTCAGGACGGCAGTTGAATCATCAAAGGCAGGCTTCTTTATTCTTGCAGCAAGGGAGCAGTTCACAAGCAGAATTGCAATGTAAAATGTTCAAAGATAAACAGTGTTCACACAACTCTTATAGTAGTTACTTGTCACACCCTCATTACAGTGTGCGTGTCATGATGTGCTTGTTATTCAGTTCATAGATACCACTAAGGTTGTGTTGCCCTCAATGTGACCCAAGACCATCCTGTTCCTGAGTGGTATCGCTCCTTTCTGTGTTGAGAAGAGACACTCTTCCCTTGAAGCAAAATACATGTCAATTGCTTCTTTGCACACACTTCATCAGGGTTTATATATGAGGTTACATATACACTGAGTATGATATTAAGCATAAAGGATAACACAATTTTTCTAACAAGGACAAATCTGATTGATTATCATTCATTTATCTACATCTTTATTCTTTATTCAGATTGTGGGGCTGCAGTTGTCAGAGATCAGCTGTTCTTCTCTGGGCTCAGCTCTGAAGTCCAAACCCTCCCATTGAGAGAACTGGACCTCACTGGAAACGACCTGAAGGATTCAACCTGAAGGATCTCCGTGGTCTCGTGGAGAGTCCAGACTGTAGACTGGAGACTCTGAGGTCAGTAGAGGGGCGGAGTCAGTCCATGCTGCTCTCAGCAGTATTGTACTAAACACAGTTAGTATCAGAGCAAAGATCCAGTGTTTCCTGTGAACCTCCAACCTCCTCAGTGGCTGCTTTCCTCAAGTGAAGCTGTGAGAGGAGAACGGGGACAGGCTTCAGGATTGGACAGAAAGACAGAGAGAGAGACAACAGTCAGCCAATCAGAGCAGCCAGAAGCTTGTTGTGATCATGAGTCTGAGTTGATGTGAAGACGACTGTTGTTGTTGTGTGTGTGTGTCAGGAAATAAAGCTGATTCAGCTGACAGCCTCACAGATGGACAGAGACAGTGTCCTCATTCATCAAAGTGTCCAATCTGATCTGAGACTGTTTGTTCTCTGGTTTCAACACTAAACAGCTGATCAGTTTCATCTGTGTCACAGCTCTGAGATCAGTGTGATGGAGCCTGACAGTCCCTGGCTCTTAGTGACAGCCTCCATGTTCAGTCAGGTGATGTTTCAGAAGCAGCTCACATGTTGATCAACACACAGAGACTCTGTGTTTAAAGTGACATCAGCTGACAGGTAACAGAGTGAATCATCACTGACCTGTTGCTGCCTCAGCACTTTGTTTCCACTGTGGACTGAGTGAAATGTGCAGAGTGAACAGACTTGATGCTGAACGTCTCTGCAGGTCTGTGAGCTTCCAGCTCATTGTGTTCACTCCAACACGTTAACTGAGAGCTGAGAGGAAGCAGCTGCTGCACATCTGGTCTGAACAGGACTGAAGTCCTGCTGCATCACTGACTGATGAAGTGAGTCTCTGTAAACACTGATTCATCTCCTCTGCTTTCTTCTTCTCTACACAGATGGAGGTGAGAGTGGAGAGGAGAGCTTGATCCAGCAGTGACTGACAGAGGAACCAGAAGAGAGTGGAGATGACTCTCAGTGCTGCAGTCTGAACTGATCTGAGAACAGCTCCACCTGTCACACACAGAGTCCAGTCCCCATCATCCCTGTGTGTTCCTCTGGATCTGACAGAGCATCATCAGTGTCTCTGGACTTAAAGCTCATCAAGTTCAGCTCTGAACAGTTTCCTTGTTGAGCTTCACAAAGAGGGAATTTCACAGTAAAATGACTTGAACTCTGAAGATTAGTTTGACTCAGACGTTGACGTTGTCAGACAATGACAGACGTTTTGACATTTTACTCCTCTTTTATTCCATAAAGCTGCCAGTTTATTCCTAAATGACTGTGTGTGTTATTGTTGTGTTGTGTGTTTGTTGTGAAGCTCTTTGTAACACTGGTACTGTCGCTCCTCGTCAGTCCAGCTAAGTCCTTTTTGTCTTCTCCCCTAATGTCTCCAGGGTTTGTGTTTCCTGTTTTATTTTGATACTCACCTGGTGGTCCTTCACTTCCTGCCCTCTTGTGTGATTACCTGGCCCCGCCCTAATGTGTTTCACCTGTGTCTCATTGTCCCCCTCCCCCAGAGTATTTAGTGTCAGTGTCCTTTCCCTCTGATCCAGTTCCTCTTGTCCCCCTTGTGACAGTGGTCCAGCTTTTGTTTCCTTTGTGTATTTTTCTCAGTGATCAGTGTGCGACTACTTTCTGTCTTGACCTTTCGACCTTTAGCCTGTCGATCATGTGCTGTCGTCCTGTTGGACTGATTTCTGTGAAGTCACCTTTTGCCTGAGTGAAGTGTGGCTGTGACGTCTCTCATATCTTGGACCTTGTTGAAGAAGAACTCTGAGTTTTCTTTCAAGCTGTTGATTCTCTCTGTATTTAGTTGAATGCCTTTTCCAGATCCTCACCTTCTTTTCCAGACCGTCAGCTCTTTTATTTTTCCTCCAGCAGCATCACAGTACTGTCTCGTACTTCAGCTGGGGCTGCCTCAGATCTACCCTTCTTCACAGCAGGAGTTGTAGTATAATATTATAAGCTGAGTTCTCTGTCTATCTGCTAAATATACTATGTCTACAATAATGATTACTATAATTACTATACTCATCACAAAAAATGGTGTATTCCTGGAGGAGAACATGGTTTTAAAAAAAAAAGAGAATCAGAATATAATGGTGTCCACTGGGCATGGACTTCACGGAAAGAAAAAATAGATCAGCCTCATGAAATGTAGTTTTAAGATTTATGCCTCATGAGCTATGTCCCCGTCTGGATAGATAATGAGGTTTTCATCCAGTCCAGGTCTTCTACTGAAAATGGTTTTGACTGTGAGAAAATAGACATGACCTGGGAGGGGTCAGGTTTGGTGGACACGACAGTTTCGGTGGAGACTGGTGAAATATGAGAGAGCGGTGGGCAGATTTTGGATTATAAAGAAGAGGTCACGTGTCATGTATTCAGATCAACTTTTTGCTTTGTTGTCGACAATAATCTCTGCTGCACTGAATTGTGCCTCCTGGTGATTTTTGAAGACTTTGAAGATATTTTTGAACAAATGATAAGATTCCAGACTCAGAATCTGGTCCATGATTGGGGCGTCTGTCCCACATCAGAGTCCTGAGCAGAGTCAGGTCTCGGTGTACGATCAGGACTTGTTGAACGAGCATCAGAATGTGAATCTGCAGCGTTGACTTCAGTCTCAGAACCAACAGACGTCACTGCCTAAAACTGAAAAGATACTCTGATCTGATCTGTTTTTTATCCTTTCTTCTGTCTCTCCCTCTTTTTTCAGACATCTCCATGGTCTCAGTGTAAAGTTACTGATCACTAAGCTGCTCAGTTAGTTTGAGTTAGCTCGCTGAAAGTCAGTTCTGCTACATGTGAACGAAGCTCTTCTATTTTCTACTTCAATACAACATGAAGTTACTGTTTATGGTCAGGTGTTGACTTCAAATCTGTTATCAGGTGTGAAAATCAAAGCTTTGTCTTCAGCCACAGATGAATATGAACGGAGTGGCCGCCATCTTGACTGAGATGTGTCCCATCATGGATGTTTATATCCACAGACTGTATCTGACCAAGTAAGGTGGTGTTAAACCTGCAGTCGTTGATATCGTGGGTAGTTCAGGTGTGAAGAGTTCATTTATTTGTGATGTTAGAGGGAAACGTGTCAACATTCAGTCTGAAGCTTTAGAGCCTAAAGTCACATTGGAATCAACCATTTTAAAAAATCATAACCAGGCAAAAATATTAAGTTTAAATTGTCTTTTAGGCATTTTTAAGATATGGATGCTGCATGTGACAGAAAACTACAGCTCATCAGATAAAGTTATTACGTTCACTTTCTCTCATTGAGAAGCAATTTATGCGTCATGTCTTCTTTAAAAAAACAACTAAAACTGTGCAGTGCTGCAGTGAAGCTTTATGTCCTGTCATTACTGAGCCCTCTGTCTATTTCCACTGTTCTCCACAGCTTATGCTACAGTCAGGACTGGGTGGAGGTATTATACAGGCCCAACCTCCACATGTCCTGTCCCCCCTCCAACCTCTGCTGTCAGGAGAAAACATTGATTTATTTACAGAGGAGTAAATCAAACACCTGTTGATTATTTACGTGGTGATTTTTCTCAGTCTTTCCACTATTTTTGATTTAATATTGTCAGTAAAATTTCTACAAATACGTGAAAGTGAAGCAGTTATTTGTGACGACTTCCTGTCAAACTGAGCCCATGTAGTTTGTAACAGCCAACTAACGACCCTGCTCTTTAACAAACTGCTGTAAAAAAACAGCCAATTCTGCCAGTATCATACTGTTTCCCACTGATACTGACCATACTGTAGAAAACAATGCATGATGGGCAATATTTACCATTTTCCATGAAATACTGTAATATACTGTGAATCGCATTGCATTGTGGGGATGGTGTTTGAATCGACGGCAGAGAACCCCACCAATACAGGATGCTACTGTATTTCATGATGAGACCTGCTGACCATGGAGCGGGTAAAACCAGCTCTGGAGTTTCTTTTGGAGGATTCTCCATCTGAACCCTGCACTTTATGAGCAAGTGGTGAGGTAAGTTAATAAACATTTGATCTGTCTGGCATTTTGTTTGCTGACTATTGTCAAAATCTACAATAATACATACAAACACAAGAAATGTGAGAGTGTGTATTAAGGTTAATATTTTAATTAGATTTTTGTGTGTTTTTTCACATGCATCATGTGCAGCTTGAACACTCACTTCTTGACCACTTCATATAGTTACAGACTGTATGAAAACTGTCAGTAAAATCTGGGCAGACCTGCGATCAGTTCTGTTTTGAGAGCTCTCAGAGCCTCCTCTTTATGTTGTAAGAGACCTGTTAAAGTCTATTTAAAACAGCCTGATTTGAAACACAAAGCCTGTGGCGCTCTGAGTTAAGCTAAAACCTTTGAGTCACATTTTGTACAGTGTACTCTCTTTCAGAAATTTTATGCTGGTTTTGACAGTGTTTGAAAGGATGAATGTCCCTTTATGTTGTGAAATGTATTGTATTATCCAGTCTGTCTGATGGAGGTTAATATTTGCCTAAGTACCACTCAAGTCTGCCTGGCTACATTTCCCACCATTTGGATCAAAAAACACTGCTTTTTTTCATATCTTTCAGTTAGTGTGAAAATGGAAGCTTCTGTCCTTAATAGATTATTATGTTTGTGGGATCAATGTTTTTTTCAGTCCCAGTGCCAAACTTGCATTTTGTATTGAAAATGTAGTATGCATAATTCCCCTAAGTTTATTAAAATGGTCTCATCAATACTGTCATGATCACTGAGCTACTGTAAACTTGTTAACATACACCCTATAACTGTGTTTTTAGTACTTACTGGTGTAACAGTAATATAACTGTAAAATAAGTTTACAGTAAGCAAGCTAGACGAATAAATACTATAGACAAAACGCTGGCAACCCTGCTGCCAGTAGTCTACTGTAAACTCAAGGAAACACAGCAATGACTGTAATTCAGTACATGGTCGTATTACAGTAACATCTGTTGAGTTGATTACAGTAGGAGAACTGTAAAATTAACAGTAAACTACTGGCAACCCTGCTGCCAGTATTTACTGTTAATTTACATGACAATCTTTTACTGTACTGATAATTACCTCTATGATTAGCTATTTTTTTCAAAGCAGCCCCTCAATGTGCATCTAATCTAAACCTAATATTAAAAACACTGTTTTACGCAGACTGTTGAACAGACTGTGTACTGAAGTATTAGTATTATGAACAGAGCACTGGAATTCATTTGCTATTCATTAAAAGTTGCCAAATCTAGTGAGAAATTGCTAAATTGCCAACATCACTCGGTAGGAAACCTCCTTAAAGGGGCTTTATGTATTGATTATTGATTATGTATTATTAATAATGGTGATAAATGATGACTGCTGATTGGAGGAGCCACCTGGTATTTTTTTGTGAAGGGCCCCACCACACTGTAGAATCACCACTGGTCATTTACATTCATTTTTTCCCTCATCAATCTAAATTCAATCATGACAAAGTGAAAACAGATTTCTGAAAGATTTTTTGGGAGATGTATTAAAAAGGAAAAACTGAAATATCACATTCACAAGTATTCAGACACTTTGCTGTGACAGTTGAACTTAGCTCAGGTTCCATTTCTCGTCATCATCTCTGAGATGTTTTCACCTTGACTGGAGTCAGTCTGTGGTAAATTCAGCTGGTTGGACTTATTGTGGAAAGGAGCACAGCTGTAAAATAACACAATGTGGAAAAGTGGAAGGGTCTGAATGCACTGTAACTCTGTGACAACAGGTCTGTCCTCGCCCATGGATAATGAGTCTGTTGTTTCATGAAAATAATCTACATAGTAGTTTTGATAGTGATGTTTTGTGTCTCTTTTTATGTGTTATGTGTTTGGTTGTTTATTTAAAAAAATAATAAAATAAATTTACTTTTAAAATCCATGTGAACAATTTAGTAAAAAAGTTGTGGATGAAACTTGGTTTCTTGTATAGAAACACAACCTACTTTCCCATATGCAGTAGAATAAGAATTACTGAAGCTCTTTTCTTTCTGCCCTGGACTGTGGTGATGTTATATGTATAGACATGCTGCTGTCACCACTCTTAAGCCCTTACATGATGTATATCACTCTGCTATTACATTTTCTACTGGGGATACCTACAATAGCCATCATTGCACTCTGATGAAAAGGTCGGCTGGTCCTCTTTCACCATGAGATGAGATCAACACTGGTATATATTCATCTATAAAGCACTTTTAAAAAGATGACCAAATATTAATGTAGGAATTCAGCAAACCTGCTCTCAGGACTGGATCACGCTGCCTGTTCCTCAGGTCAGTTCTGACCTTGGAAAGACAGCTTTTAGATTTTGCTCCAGATTCAAGTGAAGATCTACATATTATAATAATGATATTTTACAACATCTTCAAATTTCATGAATCATTTAAATTAGCTCAAGTTAAGACAGATTGACAGTTATGTGTGTCAAGAGCAAGAGAAAAAATCAGTTCTGAAATGCAAAATAACAGAATCTGTGATAACTTGCGATTAATTGCAATTAACATTCAGCGATTAATCATGATTAAGGAAACATGAATGGTTTGACAGTCCTACTTACTATACTATGATGTTTTTAATGACATACTACATTATGAATGTTTTTATGCCTTACTATACTATGACATTTTTAATCACATATTGTCTAATTTTTTTTGAATATTTTCATGGCTTACTAAACGATGATGTTTTTAATGACACTTTATGCCTTACTGTACTATGAGATTTTATGCTTTACTATTCCGTCATTTTTTTTTTGTCATTTTTTTTTTTTTTTTTTTTTTTTTTTTTTTTTTGTGGGTGGGGGTGGGAGGAGAGGGGGGGCAGAGAGAGGACGTGTCACCTCCTAGCTATTTTGTTCAGAGACAGAACAAACAGAGGGAGCTGGATGGAAGCGGTTGGGATTTATCAAATTTTTTTTTTTTTTTGCAGTGAGTGATGGAAAAACCTATAACATCGTTTGTGGTGTTGGTTAATCGTTTAGGGCAAAATAAGGATGGTGAGCAGGCTCAACGAATGCCGTTACTTCACCTAATAGACTCTCTTGCCATCCAGACTCCCTCTTTGTTCTTGGTCTCTGACAGAAATGAGGCTGAGGTGACCTGTCTTCTCTTTCTCTTTCTTCTTTCTCTCTTATCTTCTCTTCTCTCTCTCTCTGCTTTCTGTTTCACCTTCACACACACACTAGCCACAGTCAACTTATTTAAATCTAAAAAAAGGAGAGGTGCCAGTGAGATGACGACAGTTACCTCTCTGAGAACAGTTTTCTGGTAGAGGGTAGACTTATAGAATATTTTGGAGAGGTCAGACACTATTGTGGTTTTTCGTTTCATTTTTTAAAATTTTAATTAGATTTAAAGGAAAACTTATTATGCTGGTTTGTTGGGTTGGTTGTGGTGGAGGAGGAGACTGTGAGATGAGT
Organism: Trachinotus ovatus; assembly: GCA_037074605.1. Lineage (NCBI taxonomy): Eukaryota > Metazoa > Chordata > Actinopteri > Carangiformes > Carangidae > Trachinotus > Trachinotus ovatus. Next base: position 1,287,762 of record CM073655.1, read on the forward strand.
AGTGTGTATATAGGGAATCAAGGGCTTGCTGGTAGTGTTCCAATTAACACATGAAGACACACACATAAACACACACACACCACACAACCACACACAACGCGCATATACAATTCAGCGTGTAATGTCAAGTAACGAGTGCTGTGGATGAGAGGTGGCTGGATCAGGGTCATTTAGTGCTTTTAGTTTGGTAGCATATTCTAACCTGCTTGTCTGCTTATTAAGATAGCAGACAATGAGCCCATACTAATCACAAACTACAGGTGAGTCATCAGACACATGCTTCACAGTTTTTGCTCTGACGAACCTTCTATCACCTCAGATTTACCACAGTTTTTTTTGAACGTTTGGTGTTTTAAAACTGGGCAATTAAGTCTACTCTCCTTCAGTTTTAATTATAAGTCGCTAGTTGTGGAAATCAATGTCCATCTCTTAGATGCTATTTTGGGTGAAATTTGTTTTTTTTTAATTATTTTTGGTGGTTCTGATGGTTATTTACTTTTATTTATTTATAATGTAATGGAAGTAGGAAAAAGTCCTCTCCCTATGTACCAAAGATTTTTATCAAATATGAATAGATAAGAATAATCATTAGATGTTGGTTGTTTTGTTGTCTTGAGTTTGCTTTTTTTACCCTGAGTGATTAATCTAAGAAAATCTTTTTTGATAGCTCAAAAATGTGGTCTAACATGTGACCAACTGATTTATTATATGTGTTCACATTTTACTGAGATTGATTTTTTGAAAATTTAATAGCTCTCTAAGTTATGATATCATTCCTAATACATGTAAAATCAAAGTGAACCAAAAATAGAAATCATGATGCAGTTGAAAAAAGGAAGCGGGCTCTATTTTCTACTTATCTTCTCTGGCAGTAACCAAATTCACTGTGGAAGCAATCAAGAGCTGTATGAAGAGAGGTGAGACACATTCAGCACAAGGGAATGATGAGATTTATTTTTAATCTTTTGGGGAATCATTTTTTTGATAAACTCTTGTCAGAAAATTCACTAGTTTACTAGTTTACTAGTAAAACATGCTCTATGAGTACTTCACATGTGCATTAGCTATGATTGGGTGTTTTTGGAGAAACTGGTTATGTCTTGTATGCAGAAGGTTTGTGCTTGGTTTTCAGGAAACCAGACAAAACACTTATATAGTTTTGTGAAATCTAGATGTACTACCTTGAGTTCTCTGATAGAAACCAGGATACTGTGGCATGTAAACACCTTGTCCACGTGTCAGAACCATGGTCATGGCTGATACACATCTGCAGGCAGACAATCAGAGACCTGGATACTGGTATGTTCCATGTAAATGCCATTTCCTGTATAAAATCAAAAAGAAGGAGCTCAAAATTCAGGATACTATGCACCATGTAAACTCTATTTGATAAGTGCACAGGTCCAATGTCACCTAATGCCCATATAGCTGAGTATTCAATGTGTGTAAGGAAAGAGAAAAAAGCGAGACAGCAGAGAGATTAGGCTGTTGATTGGATATGGTTCTCAATTCCACTTGCTGCCAGTGGCAATAACGCAGAGGAGTTTACAATAGTACTAGGTGGGGGAGGGGAGAACAGGGGAGAAAAGGTTGGTGTGGTGCGTGGTGTGGTGGTGGTGGAGGTCAAGTATAATAGAGTCAAGACCNTGTGTGAATATCATTTGGGAGAACAAGCGACTGTTACACAATAATACAGGAGTGCTGAGTGGACCACGGTAAGATTGAAAACAAAACATGGTATGTTTCAAATAAGCCAGCAATAAAGATACATAGTAAAGAATGCTATTATACTGCACGGATTATATAATAAATCAGACTTAAAAACCAGACATAATGGAATACAGTATCATATATTATAAGACTCATACTGCCTGGACTGCACCTGTAGTGTCAGGTTGCTATCAGGAGATGCAGGACAGTTTAGGGGAACAAATGATGTTGCAACGGGTGAGGAGCATAACCATGACCTGGATGGCTGAGAATCTTCACTTTGAAGTCTGAAGTCTGTTGTATGTTGACGTTCTGTCTAGAATAGGACTATCAATGTTGAAAATACTCATTAACGTAGTTTATGTATTATTTTTACGCTCAAGTAAATAGGCTAAAAGCTTGCAAATTATATTGTGATCAATACATATCCAATTTCAATTGACAGACTATTTTGTTCCACTTGTTATGACTAATGTGACGGCTGAGACGGATAATTTCTGAGTAAGTATTTAGCTCTGCGGAACAAAAACAACTATAAAAAACATTAGCTCTATCATAGGAGAATATTAACGAATTTGATGAAAGGGTGAACATCGACTGTTGGGTTTCTCGTAACAAAAGTAGGTCTTGACCGTACCTGTAACAGGCCATCTGATGATAATTATATTATGATTTGGCGCGATACAAATAAAATTAATTGAATGAATTGTGTATGGGGACCTCTGCTTGTCACTGTAACTATTTGGGAAGAACCTACTGTGCATTTCCACATGTTTATTAATGAGGTTATTAATTAAAGCTGACTGTTGATCTCCTCCACTCTGTTTAATCCCAGTGCTAGCAACAGGACACACACCAAGCACTTTAATGACGATCAGCTGTGGGAGTGGGTGCGTCACGCACATCGGTTATATGCAGGGATGCTGACACAATGAGCTGGCAAATTAATGTAACATTAATTTAACACTACAAAATAGAACAATAATCACACACAATGTATCAGCTCTCCACCAGAACAAATCAAAACATTTCATACAGCACCTCATATAAATAACAGCGCTGTCAAACGAATAGTCCCTGTGACGACTAGAAAGAAAGTGTGATCGGTTGTGACACAATTTGTACACAGAAGAAGCATTGTGCTTGAAAAGTTACGAAACACTCGAGAAAGAAGCGTTAATGTTGTGAAAAGATACAGGTCACAAGTTCCAGCAGACTTCACAATAAAAGCATGTCTTAAAGCAAAGACCGAAGCAACAATAGATTTTTATCCATCTGCGCTTGCATAATTTTAGATGGTTTTTATTTGTTGTTGCTCAGTTGTTATTAGTGCATCAACACTGAACAGGTCTCAACAGTGTTACGACCCTAATGCTGTGGGTCTGGTGTGGATTTGTGTTGTTGCTCTCTCTCCTGCTCAGGTGTGGCCCCTCCTTTTATGAAACTTTTTATTTTGTTACTTCCCCTCATCCCCTGGTTCCTCATCGGGGAACATAACAACAGTCTCTGGGATTGTTCTGCTAAAGCAAAGAACTTCTGTACAAATCTGTCATCAGCTTTGACAGAGGAAATGTCTCCAGCTCTTCTCCTCTATCAGGACTGTATGTCCAGTACACTGATATATCCCGTCTCCCAGTCTGGATCTCAGAATCCAGCACAGTCTGCTTTCACTCGCTGGATCTCTGGAGATCTGTTTCCACTCAGGTCCAGTTCTCTCAATGGGAGGGGTTGGACTTTAGAGCTGAGGCCAGAGAAACACAGCCTTCCTCTTGTGATCAGACCAGCCTGACAGACTGCAGGACACACAAAACCACACACAGGAACACTCTGTCAACACTTGGTGCTCTGTTAAACAGTCATCAGATAAACAGGAGATGAATCCTGACCTGATAGATTTCCCAGTCTACAGTTGGACTCTTGCAGCCAGCAGACAGCAGCCTTCACTCCAGAGTCCTGCAGGTTGTTGTTACTCAGGTCCAGGTCTCTCAGACTGAGAGGACTGAGAGGTGAGGACTGAGGACAGAGCTGCACAGCTTCTCTCTTGAGAGTCACAGCCACTCAGGCTGAAGAGATGAATCAGAGAAATTAAAGAGAGAGGAATTAATATCTCCCCTGTTGAACAGATAGAATTGTCTTTATATAATGATGAATAATAATCTACACTTACACGGCTTTGTTGGAGGCTTTGACCACTGGCAGCAGCCACAGAAGAGCCTCCTCTGAAGCAGAGTATTTCTTCAGGTCAAACACGTCCAGACCTTCTTCTGATGACAGTAAGATAAAGACCAGAGCTGACCACTGAGCAGGAACCAGTTCCAGTGCCGTAGAGAGACGATCCTGACTTCAGGACTGTGGATCTGCCTCCACTAGAAGAACCATTCTATTCAGCTTCATTCAGACAGTTGGAACAGGTTGATGATTTTCTCTGCAGACAGATTCTCACTCATCTTCTCCTTGATGTATTGGACTGTTTTCTGATTGGTCTGTGAGCCACTTCCTGTCTGTGTCATCAGACCTTGTAGAAGAGTCTGATTGGTCTGCAGTGAAAGACCCAGCAGGAAGCGAAGGAACAAGTCCAGGTGTCCATTTGGACTCTGTAAGGCCTTGTCCACAGCTCTCTGGTAGAAGTTTGTCTCTGTGGACTTTGGGGAGGTTGTTGGTTCTTCTAACAGCAGACTGACTCCAGAGTTGATGAAGGTCATGTGGACATGAAGAGCAGCCAAAAACTCCTGAAACTCAGATGGACAAGCAGTAGACTTTCTGGAAGCACTCTCTCTCTTTAAGATCTCTGTACAATCCTGAGTACACGAGGCCTCTGTGAATCCAACCACACTCTCAGGTCCTTCTGAAGTCATGATGTTTCCTTTCTCGAGTGTCAAAAGCCAGTCCCAGCTTCAAAGAACTTCCTGTCAGCTCCTTCCTGCGACTCAGTGTGACTGTCCCTCCATCATACTTGAGCTTCTTCCCTTTGTGAACCACAGGAAGTGATGACAGGTCAGTCAGGGTCTGGGCAGCTCTCCCTCTCTGGTCTTCACACATCTCCAGAAACTGTAGCAGTGATCCAGCAGAAACTGGGACTTGCACATGATGTGGAGGCTCTCGTGACTTCTGATGTGGAGATGTTCTGCTTGACGCTCTCATCACTGGAACTCCTCCTGAAGTACTCCTCCTTCTGGTGTCAGTGAACCTGCTGACCTCTGTACCCTGTCAACACATGGAGGGATCTGATTGGCTGCTGCAGGTCTGGAAGTGATCCAGACAGAGCGAGGGAAGCAGGTTCCCCTGGATGAGGTTTGTCAGCAGCAGTTGACTGATGACGTCTGTACATCAGCAACTCCTCATGTTGTGGATCCAGAGAAGTCTGCTTTCATCCAGCCGTCCAAGATGAACACAACCTATGATCAGAACGCAGTCCCGCTGCTTCTGGTTCAGTGAAGAAGTGATGAACAGTCACAAGCTGAACTTTGCTGCTTTCGATCAGGTTCAGCTCCTGAAGGAAGAGGAACCAGAGATGATGTCTGGTTGGCTTTGTCTCGCCCAGTCCAGATGAACTTCTGTGAAATGGTTTTCCCAATTGCCAGCCACTCCCTGTTGTCATACCTTCTGATTGGGTCTCTTTCGTCAGGTAGACTTTAAAGATGTCTTCTTGTCTGATGGTTGTTTCTGGTCTGTGTGGTTTCCTGGAAGTTGTTTCAATCTGCCTGACCTCATGTTCATCATTGACCTCTCCAGCCCCTCCCTCTGTTATGCAGAGCTCTGTGTAGATCTTATTCAGAAAGGTTGGGTTTCCTGCTTTAGAAGATCCCCTTCAAACACACATTGTCAACTTCTCCTTCAGCTCAGAATTTAAGTTTACAGTTGACAAAACTGCAGGATTTCCTGAATTAACATAAATAGAAATAAGATTCATAAAGAAAAATCAACATTTTAATTCCCATAAAGAACACATATATGAACATATTTCCCTCATGTGTTGAGACGTTAGTAAATGTTCGATTTCTGCATCATGTGAATCTTTAGAGAATCCTCTTACTGCTCTGCAGACAGTCAGCCAGCTCCTCCTGCTTCATCCTCCTCAGGAAGTTCACTGTGATCTTCTCAAATGCCTCTCTGCTGCTTCTCTGCTCTCATACTTCAACCGTCCACACCTCCTCATCTTCCCTCTGGCTCTTTAAGCATTCTGGGTAATCTGCACTCAGAAGCTTCTGGATCTTCTTCAGCTCGTTCTTCACAAAAGTGACCATGTTCTCCTCCAGCAGCTGGAACAGAAAACTACATGAGTGACAGCATCAAACTAAAACCATGGAGCCAAACATCAGATCCATGTTGTACAGACTGACAATCCACTGGTCTAAAAGTGCAGCATGGAGATGATTGTGAGCAGATGTGAAAGTAGTTGTTGTACATGTACAGACCATAAATATGGAGTCCAGGTGTGTTTGATGCTGCTGGGCAGACTGACCCCTGGGAACCTCTGAGCTCTCCTGGTCCACTCTGTGGAGGAATCATGAGGAATGAGCTCACATTATGTCTGTCCACACAGAGACAGACATAAGCTAAAGGTCCATGAAGTGATGTTTGGATGTGAACAGTGAATCAGACCACTCCCTGTAGCGGTAAAGGTTTACTAGTCCTGCTGATCCCACTGAGAATCAAAAGCTCAGTCTGCAGCTGTTTGCAGCTTCCAGCTCAGCTCCCAACAGCTCCACCAAACCCTCCCATAACTCTCCCCTCCCTCACTCCACACTGCTGAAGAGCCCTGAAGCAAGGCACCTAGACCCTCCAGCTGCTCCAGTGCAGCTGCTCACCTGTCTGCTTGTTAAAATCCAGGGGAACTGTTTGTACTGGCAGCTCCCTTAGTATGAATGGGAAAGTGAACCAGAAATGTTCACTGAGTAAAATGACAGTTCATAAACATGAAAATCATTGGAAGGGATCAGTTCCCTCCATCAGAGGTGTTTGTCAGATGCAGTGGTGCCGGCAGTAATCCTGTAGCATTGTGTGTCGTTTTTTATGATTGTGTTTGTTTATTTAACTCAATGAAGGAATCTGTTGCTGCTTCATGTCGACTTTTGCAACATTTGGACGATTTCAAAAGCAGATACCACCACTCTTTCACTGTGTTATATCCCAAACAATATCATAGACGGTAACAACAAATGTAGTTTGTACAACAGCTTACAAGTAGTATCAGAGCACCAAAGCAGATGACAGCAGCAAACGGTCATAATGGTTCGAACTGAATGACCACTGCATAAATATTAGGGGTTAAGAACTTTCTTGTGCTTTCTATGAAATATAATCCTGGACATCCACCTCCCTCACTGATTGGTCAGCTGTGTGCAGGTGAGAAAGTAGGCGGGGTTTGACTTTCTCTCTTCACACAAGCTATTTTCTGTCACTTTCATGTTAAAACAACTAAGTCACACATGATATGAAAAATGATGATGATGTTGATTTTTGTCGGGGCTTGTACCAAACAAGCATGTTCCTTGGAGAATATGATTTGTAGGTCGGGGTGTCTCTGCAGCACCACAAACACTTATAGGGGCTAAACAATGCATCTACACTGTGACAATTTTTACATTCATCCATAAACTGCAGCTCCTGTGATTTGGATGTTGCACTTGGCCATATTGTGATTGGGATTATATTGGATTGATTGTTCAGCCCTAGTCAACACTGTGAATGTCTTCCAGGACAGACTGTCTGAACATAGCAGACGTTATCTCCATATTTAAACCACATCATGTCTCCCCCCTCTCTATGACGGCCACAGTTTGACCTCCACCTTCCAGTGTGGACGTTCACAACAGACAGAAACACTCTGATTTCAGACCTGGTTCAACAACACGTTGTACAAACTGCTTCTTTTCTACAATAACCTCAGTTTTACTGTCAGTTACAGCTTACATCTGATCAGCTGATGGACGTCCTCCTTTAAAGGTAATGATAACATCCTTCGACAGGTGGCTCTTTAAAGACAGACTACTGGGTCAGTAGAGTCTGGCTCTGGCTGCTGGATCCTGAAACAAACACACAACTGATAAATGTGCATGTTGGATAAAAACTGATGAAAAAATGTTGAATCTTTGAATAAACACAACAACTAACTTTTGGTGTGAAGTGTCTTTCTGACAGTTTTAAATTCTTACCTTCCATAAACAGATTGTCTGAAATTCATGAGGAGGAGGCATTGATTGGTTTCTCTTCATGGACACACAGCTGCATCCAGGTCCAGGTCTAGGTCCAGGTCCAGCACAGTCTGGTGTGTCCTGCTGCCAGCTCAGTTCAGGTAACAGGGACCAGACTGATCTGCCAACAAAACCCCTGCAGCCAACCTCCCCTGGAGCTCAGCTTTCAGAGCAGGCTCCTCTGCCTCTGCTGCCAGCTCTGTGTATCTGAGCTGTTTCCTCTCAGAGGCTGTTTCTCCTGCGTCCTCCCATGGTACTGTCAGCTCCACAACATACACAAGCTGCTGTGTTTCTGACCACAACACAACATCTGCTCTCAGATCAGTGGCAGCTGTCTCCTGAGGAACTAGGAGCTGTTTTCCTGGATCTCCTCTGATTGGCCAGTCCCTCCCTGCCTTCATCATGCCTGTTCCAAGCTGCTTCCTGAGTCCTTCACCCTCACCAACAAATTAAATCCAGCTTATCTCCTTTTGGCTCCAGTGAGTTCATCTCTGAGCTCTGACTCTCAGTGGCTGCTAGGAGACACTGCAGCACCTGGCCTGGAGGCAGGTTTGTTTCAGCCCCTGATAGAAGTAGCCTGGCAGAGGCCCCTGTCTGTGAGGTCTTCAACTCACACCTCCGCAAGAATTTCTCATACTTCCCGGTGAGTGGGCCATGTTCAAAGCCTCCATTGCAGAAGCAGCGGTTGGGAGCTTTGGCCTCAACGTCATTAGTGCCTGTTCAGTTGGCAACCCAAGAACCCACTGGTGGACACCAGGGGTGAGGGAGGCCTTCAAGCTTAAGAAGGAGGCCTTTTTCAGAATTATTTGGCTCAGCGGTCTCCAGAATCAACAGATAGGTACCAGGTGGCCAGAAGGGCTGTGGCCTCAGAAGTTGCAGAAGCAAAAACTTGGGTGTGGGAGGAGTTCAGTGAGGCTATGGAGGAGGACTTTTGTTTGGCCTCAAGGAGATTCTGGCAAACTGTCCGACAGCTCAGGAAGGGGAAGCAGGGCTTGGACCAGGCTGTGTTCAGCTGGGGAGGAGAACTGCTGACCTGGTGATGTCGCCTCCCAATGACATCAACAGTCACCAGAACCCCTGAATCCAACTGACATGCCCTCTGTGGAGGAGGCGGAGTTGGAAGACTCGGGGGAAGACTCACCCATAACCCTGGCAGAGGCCAGTGAGGTAGTTGAGATGCAGGTATGGATGAGATACGCCCTGAGATGTTGAAGGTTTTGGACATTGTTGGCCTGTGATGGCTGACAAGGCTTTTCAATGTTGCTTGCAGGTCGGGTAACCCCTCTGCCATTCCACAGGTGGTCGTTCCCATTTTTGAAAAGGTGGACCCGAGGGTGTGCTCCCATTAGTGGGGTATTACAATGCTCAGCCTCCCTGGGAAAGTCTACACCAGGGTGCTGGAAAGGAGGCTCGGAGCAGAAGAAAATGAATGGATAGATAGCCCCACTTCACAGCTCTTATTGGTCAGCAGCTGACTAATCACAAGTCAAGGCACACCAGGGTTGGACCACCAGAGGAGGGGCTGCTCATTTACCCCCCGACTGCAAATATAGACTTGGTAGCATGTGACGTGCTGGGAGAGACAAGAGGCTGCGAGGCTCAGTTCAGGCTGCAGGATGGTGCAGCGAGGTAGACCACTTTTATATAACACAATATTATTAGTCTACACAATAATCAGTCTGGCCCCGGCCCCCAAACGGCCCCCGGGGATTCTCCTGACCCTCCCCATCACCACTCTGCTCCTGGTCTCATCTTCCTTCTTTCTCTTCACTGGCTGATTTTTTAAATCCTCACACAGAAATCCTGAAAATGATCCAACCAATGAAAAACTGGAACTTCATAGATTTGAACTGAATATAAAACTACAACAGCTCCAGTCAGTGAACTGACCTCAGAGTCTCCAGTCTACAGTTTGGACTCTCCAGTCCAGCACACAGCTGCTTCGCTCCTGAATCCTTCAGGTCCTGGTTCCAGCTCAGGTCCAGGTGTCTCAGATGGGAGGGGCTGGACTTCAGAGCCGAGGCCACGACTTCGCAGTGAGTCTCTGAGAGTCCACAACCACCAAGTCTGTGATGAGAGAAAATATAAAATGTGTTAGAATAAAATCAGACACTGAAGTTAAAACGCATCTGATGAGAAAAGATGATGATGTGATGAACATCTGCTCTTCACATCTGTGGCTCAGCTCATCTGATCTGATTGTGTTTGACATGAAACAATAATTCTCATCACTCTCACTCAGACCTGAGTTTCATGGGAATCTTTGTTGTGCAGATGAAGGAGGGAAAATGATGTTACATTTCTGCTTCCATCATATGATTTGATCCAGAGTCAAAATCTTGTTCAGAAAAACAGTTTTATTCTCCAGTGTTTTTAAACTGACTCCAGATTGCTTGGCTCTGCTGCCTCTCTGTAGAAGTCAACACACACCACTGCATAAAACACATCTGGCTCATTGTGGTGAATCAGTGGCAGCGCCCACGTTGATCCATGAACAAACTGGCCTCAGTAAAACACTAGTGATCAACACTTAGTGGACTCTACAGTTACAGCCTGGAATTGTGTGTGTGTGTACTTGTACTTGCTCCATAGAAAGGACCAAAAAAAGTATTTTACTTACAGAGTGAGGACATTTTGGGAAAGTCAGGACATTTTAGCCGGTCCACACTTCTTCAAATTACATTTTGAGGGTTAAGACTTGGTTTTAGAGTTATGGTTAGAATTAGGTTTAGGTCAAGGTTAGGGTCAGGGTTAGGGAATGCATTATGTCAATGAGTGTCCTCACAAAGATAGAAGTACAAGTATATATGTGTGTGTGTGTGTGTGTGTGTGTGTGTGTGTGTGTGTGTGTGTGCAGCTCTACAATGAAATAAGATTTTCCTTATTTGAACCTGTAAACTAATAGAAAATCAATATGTGGCGTCATTGTTGATGTGGTGGTGGCCTGTCACAGATAAATCAGTGTGTGGGAAACACTGAGGTCTGATCTACAGATACTGAGCCCACACATGTCTTAATGTCCGGTGGGAACATTTCCACACCGTGGCATCCCTACTCCAGAACATTTCTCCTGAGGTCAACTCAGTCAACAGTTCAATCTAATCTCTGTTTGCTGCCTGGTTTTCACAGAAGGTCCTCACAGAAACATGACACTGAGCTCTGGTGTGTAGAAGAAGACTGAATCCTCCCATTCTGCTCTGATAGATTCACACCTGTGTTCTTGGCTGAAGATGAACATTTCCTGATACGACTCTCCTCTACAGCAACAAGAGAGAAAACACCTGGGACTTTCTGTCTCATTCAACAGAGTCTATGGAAAGACTTTAAAGCTCCACCATGACACTTGAAAAGACACAAGTTCATTCTTCAATGATCAAGATCATGAACCATAATCCCATCAGAGTTTGTTGTTACCACAGTGGCTGCTGTTCAGCTCCACTTTTAAAGCAGCTTTCATTGGAGCCCACTGTTTTTGTCTCCTGTGATTTAAAGGGGGGGAGGCGTCCCCTAACATCCTCCATGCTCATCATGACTTCAGTCATCTCTGGTCAATGATTCAGGTCTTATACAAACTTTACTAAACACCTGCTAGAACCTGCTCATTAGAGCTTCACTGCATTCACTGTTCACTGTCAAACACTGATGACTGTTGTCATAGAAACCTCATGAGTCCTGAATACAGACCTCCACAGATCCATCACTGCTCTCCTGTAACACTGTCACAATGGACAGTTTCAACAAAGCTGAACCAGAGACATCTTCTTTTTGTGAGAGAAGAACCATTGTTGAGGAAATGTGAGCTCTTAAGCATCAACTAGATATTGTCAGCCTGTTTTATCAGATTTCAGGCGTCTATGTAATCACTGGTCATTAATTTCCCAAGGTCGAAGAAGGATGTGGAGTGGATGAAGAGGTGGACGTGACGTCATGCAAGTGAGAAGTGATTCCTACCAAGATGATTTTTTGGTACTACCAGGACAATGATTTCCTGGATTCTGCGATCTGGTTTGCAGAAACTGGTCTTGGTGGACTGGATCAGGATGAAACTAGGTTTATGAAGAAGGATATGATGAGATATGATGTGGAGTTGGATGACTGGACTCCAGCTTTCAGCTAGGAGAGGAGAGGACGGGGAGTACACAGACAAGCATGACGGTGAGTCGAAGGGCAGATCAATTCAGATGAGAGGAGATGTTGTTCATCGAAAGGTGGTCGGAGGGACGGATTACAAAATAATCCTTAATTCAGGAAGGTAAGAAGGCCAGGTGAGTCGAGGTTCTGAGAGCACTCGTTAGGGATTAACAAGCCAGTTAGGAGAGGAGTGAAATGGCATCCAGATCTTGACGAGATGGAAACTTAGAGTTAATACCTCTGTAAAAGAGAACAGAAAATTTAAACTTTGCAAAAAAACTTGGCTGAACCTGACAGAAGGATTCGTGGGAGAGAGCTGAGTGACCCTGGGAGTAATGACAGGTATTCCTGTTAATGAAGATTTGGACAGACTCAGACAGAGTATTAGTGGAGGTGAGATGAGCAGGATAAAGAGATCGTTGAACAACAGGTTAACGATGAATGCAGATTGATACATCAACATCACACAAGGTACCATCTCTGGTGGTCGTGAAGGTCCCGGGAGAGGGCTGTGGACACAGCTCGCGAGAAGTGAAAGTGGCTCTCAACAACATAGCTCTGTCGCAGGGAGCAGTGCACAGGACACAAGGACAAAAGGAGAGGGGAAGATGACAAAGTGAGGCTCAGTGTTCTGCAGATCAGAGGGGTCGACCAGCAGGATAACACATCAACACGGCATCTGGAAGTGATGAAGATGATTGTCGTTCTCGGCGATGTTCATCACTGTACTGATAACCGACAACATAACGACGAACATGCAAATACAGTGTCGAAGGCAGCTGAGCAGCTTTTTAGGTATAAGCACAGATCCTAGGGAGAAGCATCAATCAATCAGACCTGAGACAGATGGAAAGGCTGGAAGCTCAGGGGACAACAAACTGATTATTATACAATGGAAGGCAAGAAGAGGTTTGAATAGCTGACGACAACGAGATTCATTAAAAGATGCATTAAAATTCTTCAAAAGAGATCATTTATAATGTATGAGGAGCCATGGCTGCAGCATTAGATTGTGTTTATTAAAGGCTGTACAGTTCATCTGCTAGAGACAGAGGGATGGCAGTCGCAGAGAGGATGGTGCACATACTCTTTGAAACACGGATGTCAATGTAGCAAGAGGACAACTGTAGGCAGCTGCAGCACTACCATAGTGATAGAAGCACGACTGAGTTTGGGAACATGTGACACTGACGGGTCACAGAAATGGTCGTTCAGTAGAGCTGATTGGGAAACATTTAGACCTATCAGTGAGTAAGACATGCAAACAACTGATACGTAATGCAAGATGTGATGATCGTGAATCGATTGTGTTTGTAAAAGCTGTTTACGACGGCTCGATATAGAACTTGGCTGACAAGGCATGTGATGAAGCAACTAAAGTTGGAAATAAAGTTTTTAAAATGTTGAGAAGGAATCAGTTTTCAGAAGCTTATTGAATATAAAAGCAAATGTAAAGAGAACCATAAATATGCAAAGAAGTGATTGTGGAGGTCATTTTGTAACTCAGAAGGAAACAGATATGGGTAAAATGTGGAGAACGATGTGAAGAATGAGTGAGGTTAAAAGAGAACATGGGAATCCAGTTGAAATGAAAGGAGAAAAGTAGCAAGAGTAACAAGATGAAGAGAAAGAAGAGATGGTGAGAAAAATTTAAGTTCAAATCACAGCTATGACAATACTCAGTAGAAGAGGGACACACGGGAAGGGAACTCAAAGAGTAGGAGGAGATAGAGTTATTAAACTGCCATGATAAGAATTAGCAAGATGATTTACTAAATAAGCCATTTACAAAGACAGCAGTGACATCTATCAGAAACAACAAGGATGTCAGCACTCAGTGCAAGCATGCAGGCTATGTTAGTTAATTGATGAACATCTCAGTATCATCCCAATGGGCTTTATGGAGTTAGATATAAGGTGTGAGGAGAGCGAGAACACTGCCACACAATCCAAGCTGGAAGGAGCTGTCATAACTCGCAATACACAATCCAGGAATAGACATAACTATAAATCAGACCAGTATCTTTAACATCTACACAATCTGCAGATAATGGGACGAGAAATGTCAATGAAGGTGAAGTCTATTATACTAAGAATCAAATGGATTAGATAAATACCAGAGTGGCTTTAGGAGAGGAAGAGGTACTATGGATCCAGTTGTATGTTCAGAACATTAGAAAAGCACAGATAACAGAGATAAGTGTAGTAAACTGGGGAGTTCACCTGAGGGGCGTCCTTGATAGTAAAAGATGACAGTGGTCCCAGTCTGGAGGACTGATGCATGGAACTCAGTTTTCAGCTTCCTCTGACAGAAGGAATAACAGGATTTTTTAAACATTATTTGGAGCTAAATGATGCGTTCGAAATGTTTCATTTCACTATGAACCACTTTACAATCTTGTGACAACACATCTTACACAGACAACGCAGCAAAGCTACAACACATTCGAAGTAGAGATCTAAAAATACTCTTATATTATCCTAGGAAACCTCACAGATATATCTAGTAGCTCCTAAGCATACCTTGTTCATTGCTCCGGTCCTGGTGATCCTGTGTAAGCAGACTTTAATACATCGTGAGTTTGCCACATCCAGAAATACTTCACACCAGTGTGACACAGGATGTTGGCATGACTACGAGAATGGGCAGGAAGGAGAGAACGGAGATCTAGATGATGGGCCTTCAGTGAATCGAGCACAAGAAACTGCCTCCCTCTGAACCTCCCAAGACCCAAGAGATGGTCACACTTGACTTTCACAAATCTAGACCCACACGCTTCATGCAGTCAAACAGTTTAGAGGGACACTAGAGTGAACATTGAGGTGGTGCAACACTATATTCAAATACCTACTGGTGTGCACCATGGTACAGTAACTGTGATCTGGTCCCTGACAACAGAAATGCTATCTGCAGAAGGCGGCGTGAGCCACCTCTTATTTCCTGAGGGAAAGCTCAGGTGCTTTGACTGCATCTGCAGTGAAATGCTACATATGTTTTATCAGTAGTGGGAGAGTCCTCCGTTCAGCCTTGGTCGCTGGAGAGCAAGGTCAGACCAGAACACAAGGAGGACTGGACCAGCTGGTTCAACAAGGCATAGTCTCGTGATGGAAGTTGTCTGGGACTCACTCAGGACTGTTGAGAGACCACATGGCCTTAAGAGTGCAGCAGTCTTGGACACATCGCAAACCACCCTCTCCACAACAGTCCTTCAGAGGCAGAGAAGCAGCTACCAGCAGCAGCCAAACTTCTCATGATCTCTGCGTGTCACGACGTGAGAGGTCAGGAAACTCCTCTGTTATCAGACTGTTCAACACCTCAGACAAGACAACGTGGGTATCACACCAATGTTACTCAATCTTAATTTAACTGAATCACACGAATAACTTCTGAATAAACTGTGAATCCGCTACTGACTAAATAACGATTTATTATTCTATTATCATACTTACATGCTCTGGTCGTCTCTGTCGCTCTCACTGTCAGGTGAAGCAGAACCTTCCAGACAGGAGTGTTGTGTTTAACCAGGATCTCATGTTGAAACACGAGACGACTCTCAACGATAGTTGCTCATGGTTCATTACTAAGTGCCTCCAGCTCATCACACTTGTTTAGACCAGGAGTTTTAGTCCACAAAGGATCGCATGGTACGAAATCATTCGCACCTCGTGCCTTTTGTTAGGCTTTAGTTTCTGTACGTCTCCGCTCCCTGCATCACAATACCTCACCCTCAGCATCAGCTGGTGTGGGATGTTTAGACTTCCATGTCTGGCTGCACTGTAAAAGAAAGAAGCGGTCCTTCGCTCCACAGACATGATGTCCTCTCATTGTCCAGGATGACACACAGCAATAGCAGAATAAGGATCGTAAAAAATAGGAAAACACACTTACACTACTGTTGAACAAGAAGACGAGCTACTAGGACTTTGCTACCTCTCTACCAGTGTATCCATTAATGGCAAAAAGAAAATTAAGTGCTCTTGTTGTAGTGAGTGTTGTGGTCTAAAATGTGGTGAGGTCAGGAGCGTTGTCGACTCTTTTCTATTAATTTTAATTCAGTTTCAGCTGAGGCTGTAAATATTGCAATAGTGAGGGAACAAAAACATGCAATTGCAACTTCAGGTGAATATTTCTAGCCGGGCCTTTTTGGTGGAATCCTGCTGTAACTGTAGACGTCTGCTCGCACACTTTCACTCTGCACACAGCAGTTTCTCTGCAGAAAGAGCTCTGTCTTCAGCTACCTCTAAATCCACTGTTATCAGAAAATCCACCAAGGTGCAGGCTCACCTGGCTTTAAAGGGATGGAGAAGAGAGCTCTCTGATTGTTTTATACATTGTTAGTCCAAAACAACACCCATGATTAATTAGGGGACTAACTGTCATCAGAGAGTTGATCAGTGATATGTGTGATATGAATAAACATAGTTTGTGTTTGCAGAGGTCGAGAACCACAGACTGAGAGCAGAGTCTCCAGGATCCAGCTGTCTGTCTATGAAGAGTGACGGTCCAAAGATCTTCTCTGTCTTAGTCCTGAACCTGGACCCTCAGACTCCACTGTAAGAGACAGTTTTCTGTAAACTGAGCTGAAGATGATTCAGTTATTAGACATATTTGACTGGGACATGTTAGTGATGAAGACATGTCTTCACAGAGGGAGGAAGAGAGTGGTGTCTCTGTGGAGGAGCAGCTGTCCTGCTGTGCTCTGTGTCAGGACGTCCTGAAGGATCAGTCTCTACCAGCTGTGGACACTGGTTCTGCAGACAGTGCTTCACCTCATACTGGGACCATCTGGGTCTTCAGGAGACCCCTCCTGTCCCCAGTGTGGACAAAAGACCCAGAACCAGAGAACTGCAAGACAGCCAGTCAGAGCAGCACTGTACAAAGTGAGACTGAACATGTGTCTGCTGATGTCTTCATTTCTGAAACCAGGACCTGTTGTTTTCTCCAGTGTCAGTTGTTCTATCAACAGCACTGACATTTCAGATGATTCTAAAAAGCACAACATAAAAAGCTTTTCTTTGCTGCTCTTTAGTTTTTCTGTAGCTGATGAAAATAATCAGCAGATTCTCAGATTCTCTGTCTTCAGTCTGACATTGTCTCTTCTCTTTCAGCAGATAGTGGTCTGCAGGAGGTTTTAGATCAACATAAGATCAGCCTGAGGAGCAGATGTGAACGTGTGACTGAAGGAAGTGATGGAACAGGAAGTGGAACCCTCCTCAACAGGATCTACACGAGCTCTACATCACAGAGGGACAGAGTGAAGAGGTTAATACCCAACATGAGGTGAGGCAGCTGGAGACAGCTTCCAGATGAAGACCCTTCCATGACGCTCCAATCAAGTGCCACGACATCTTTAAAGCCTTACCTGACCAACAGAGACCCTTCAGAGTGGTTCTGACCAACGGGTCGCTGGATTGGAAAAACCTTCTCAGTGCAGAAGTTCAGTCTGGACTGGGCAGAGGGCTTGGAGAACAAGATGTCAGTCTGCTGGTTCTGCTTTCGTTCAGGAGCTGCACTGATCAGAGAGCAGCAGTACAGTCTTCTCAGGCTGCTCCATGTTTTCCATCAAACATTACAGAAGGTCACAGCAGAGCAGCTGGCTGTCTGTAAAGTTGTGTTCTCTTGGACGGCCTGGATGAAAGCAGACTTTCACTGGATTTCACAACAGGGAGGTTGTGTCTGATGTCACACAGACGTCATCAGTCAACCTCCTGCTGACAAACCTCATCCAGGGGAACCTGCTTCCCTCGGCTCTGGTTGGATCACTTCCAGACCTGCAGCAGCCAATCAGATCCCTCTACATGTGTTGACAGGGTAACAGAGGTACGAGGCTTCACTGACCCAGAAGGAGGAGTACTTCAGGAGGAGATCCAGTGATGAAGAGCTGTCCAGCAGAACCATCTCACACATCAAGAAGTCCAGGAGCCTCCACATCATGTGTAAGTCCCAGTCTTCTGCTGGATCACTGCTACAGTTCTGGAGCACATGTTGACTACAGAGCAGAGAGGAGAGCTGCCCCAGACCCTGACTGACCTGTTCTCACATTTCCTGCTGGTTCAGACAAAGAGGAAGAAGCTCAAGTATGATGAGGGACATGAGACAGTCCACAGGAGCTGATGGAGGCTGACAGGAAGTTCTTCTGAAGCTGGGGAGGCTGGCGTTTGAACATCTGGAGAAAGGAAACATCATGTTCTCACAGAAGAACCTGGAGCAGTGTGGTCTGGATGTCACGAGGCCTCGGTGTACTCAGGATCTGTACTGAGATCTTCAAAAGAGAGAGTGTGATCTTCCGGAAAACAGTCTACTGCTTTGTTCATCTGAGCATTCAGGAGTTTCTGGCTGCAGTCTACATGTTCCACTGTTACACAACAGGAAAGAAAGGTCCTGAAGAACTTCTGGGAAAACAACATGTTGATTTAACCCTGGATGCTTCCTGAGGGAAGCCATGGAGAAATCCCTCAGAAGTAAAAATGGTCACCTGGACCTGTTTGTTCGCTTCCTTCATGGCTCTCTCTGGAGTCCAACCAGAGACTCTTAGGAGGTCTGCTGGGTCAGACAGAGAACAGTCCAGAAACCATCCAGAGAGCCATCAACAACCTGAAGGAGATGAACAGTGTAAAATCTCTCCTGACAGAAGCATCAACATCTTCACTGTCTGATGGAGATGAAGGACCACTCAGTTAATCAGGAGATCCAAGAGTTCCTGAATCGAGACCAGATCAGAGAAGGAACTCTCTGAGATCCACTGCTCAGCTCTGGCCTACATGCTGCAGATGTCAGAGGAGGTTCTGGATGAGTTGGACCTGATGAAGTACAACACATCAGAGAGGGACGACGGAGACTGATCCAGCTGTGAGGAACTGCAGGAAGGCGTCGTGAGTCCAGACATGATCAATATAATTATCAATCAGTAGATTAGATCAGTAGTTGAGCCAAATTCAGATAACACAGTTTTAATTTATTCTCATTATTTCTTAGTTTTACTTTGAAACAATCAAAGGTCAGTTGTGTTTTTTTCTGGAGGTGTTGTAAATGCTGTGAGCACCAAAATGTAGATGTTTCAGTTGGTTGTGATTGTTGCTGTTAAGTTCATAAAACACTTGTTTTGTATTTGTAATAATTGTTGGATGCTTCATTGTTTGTATGTTCTGTGTTGTTTTCTTTTTTGGTTTATTCAAACCTGATCAAACTAATTAAAAGCTCCACTGATCTTACACCTCAGAGTGTGTTTCCAGGTGTTTCCAGGTGTTGGGAGGACACCTGCATATGAGAAAACAGTAGTATTAAACCTTTAGTGTCTCCAGCTGTGCAGTCTGATAAATGTCCTCGGTGATGTCACCTGAGTCAGTGTGGGCGGGGTCTGAAGGACAACACAGACCTCTGTAGCCCCCCCTCATCTCTCTGCATAACACACCTTAATCTGGGGTTGAGGTGCATTGTGGGTAATGAGGCAAGCAGTTTTTCTGAGGAAGAAGAATGTGTGAATGANTGAACCAGAAATTTGGAATTATAGTTAAGAATTTGAACTAAATCTAAACAAAGACTACTAGAAATAAACTACACCAGCTCCAGTCAGTGAACTGACCTCAGAGTCTCCAGTCCACAGTTTGGACTCTCCAGTCCAGCACACAGAAGCTTCACTCCTGAATCCTGCAGCTTCTTTCCACTTAGGTTCAGCTCTCTCAGATGGGAGGGGCTGGACTTCAGAGCTGAGGCCACGACTTCACAGTGAGTCTCTGAGAGTCCACAACCAAGAAGTCTGTGATGATACATACATTATAAAATATGTCATTATGAAAGAGGACACTTAATAACTTCAAGCATTTGATGACAAAAGAGTATGACACATCCTGTGTTGATTAATATTTTCTATTCGTATCACTGGTTCAGTTAATCTTATCTCTGTCTCCTTCATGCAATTGTCTTTAAAGCATGGTGAATGGTGATGGTGGGATGTCTTCCAACCTGATGAATCTATCTTCTTTCATGATGTCACAGGCTGCCCCTGAGGACAGCTATATTATACAGGTAATGTGTAAGATACATTACAAGTCTGCTGTTCTAGCACGCAACATTTGATGGATACCACTGAGTATAGACCTGTTTCAAACTGGAAAAAAAGAAAGAATTTTCTCCTTAACAGTGGTGTGAAGTGTTATGTGTGAACACGATGTGCAAGTATTCAAGGATGGAAAAGTGTTTTAAATATGGCTGTAGAAAGATGACGGTGTTTTTGCATGCTTTGCTCAAAAATATTTTGGACCAGCAACAACAACAACAACAAAAACAACAAAAACAACAACAACAACAATAATAATAATGACAAATTTGTAGTCTGTATATTTGAAGAGCTAAACTAACCAACACTGTTTGATAATATTAATGATCTTATATGGACTCACCGAGCCTTCCTGCAGTTCCTCACAGCTGGGATCAGTCGTCCTCGTCCCTCCTCTGATGTGTTGTACTTGTCCAGGTCCAACTCATCCAGAACCTCCTCTGACATCTGCAGCATGTAGGCCAGAGCTGAGCAGTGGATCTCAGAGAGAACCTACTCTGATCTGGTCTCTGACTTCAGGAACTCTTGGATCTCCTGATGGACTGAGTGGTCCTTCATCTCCATCAGACAATGGAAGATGTTGATGCTTCTGTCAGGAGAGATATTGGTCTTCTTCTTCTTCAGGTTGTTGATGGCTCTCTGGATGGTTTCTGGACTGTTCTCTGTCTGACCCAGCAGACCTCCTAAGAGTCTCTGGTTGGACTCCAGAGAGAGGCCATGAAGGAAGCGAACAAACAGGTCCAGGTGACCATTTTTACTCTTGAGGGATTTCTCCATGGCTGCCCTCAGGAAGACATCCAGGGTTGAATCAACATGTTATCACAGGAAGTTCTACAGGACCTCTGTGTTCCTGTTGGTGTAACAGTGGAACATGTAGACTGCAGCCAGAAACTCCTGAATGCTCAGATGAACAAAGCAGTAGACTGTTTTCTGGAAGATCACACTCTCTCTTTTGAAGATCTCAGTACAGAGTCCTGAGTACACCGAGGCCTCTGTGACATCCAGACCACACTGCTCCAGGTCTTCTTGGTAGAACATGATGTTTCCTTTCTCCAGATGTTCAAACGCCAGCCTCCCCAGCTTCAGAAGAACTTCCCTGTCAGCTTCCATCAGCTCCTGTGGACTCGTCTCATGTCCCTCATCATACTTGAGCTTCTTCCTCTTTGTCTGAACCAGCAGGAGTTGTGAGTACAGGTCAGTCAGGGTCTGGGGCAGCTCTCCTCTCTGCTCTGTAGTCAACATGTGCTCCAGAACTGTAGCAGTGATCCAGCAGAAGACTGGGACTTGACACATGATGAGGAGGCTCCTGGACTTCTTGATGTGTGAGATGATTCTGTTGGCCAGCTCTTCATCACTGGATCTCCTCCTGAAGTACTCCTCCTTCTGGGCATCAGTGAAGCCTCGTACCTCTGTTACCCTGTCAACACATGTAGGAGGGATCTGATTGGCTGCTGCAGGTCTGGAAGTGATCCAGACCAGAGCAGAGGGAAGCAGGTTCCCCTGGATGAGGTTTGTCAGCAGCAGGTTGACTGATGACGTCTGTGAGACATCAGACACAACCTCCCTGTTGGTGAAATCCAGTGAAAGTCTGCTTTCATCCAGGCCGTCCAAGATGAACACAACTTTACAGACAGCCAGCTGCTCTGCTGTGACCTTCTGTAATGTTGGATGGAAAACATGGAGCAGCCTGAGAAGACTGTACTGCTGCTCTCTGATCAGGTTCAGCTCCCTGAACGAAAGCAGAACCAGCAGACTGACATCTTGGTTCTCCAAGCCCTCTGCCCAGTCCAGACTGAACTTCTGCACTGAGAAGGTTTTTCCAACTCCAGCGACGCCGTTGGTCAGAACCACTCTGATGTGTCTCTGTTGGTCAGGTAAGGCTTTAAAGATGTCCTGACACTTGATTGGAGCGTCATGGAGGGTCTTCATCTTGGAAACTGTCTCCAGCTGCCTCACCTCATGTTGGGTATTAACCTCTTCACTCTGTCCCTCTGTGATGTAGAGCTCAGTGTAGATCCTGTTGAGGAGGGTTCCACTTCCTGTTCCATCAGTTCCTTCAGTCACAAGTTCACATCTGCTCCTCAGACTGATCTTATGTTGATCTAAAACCTCCTGCAGACCACTATCTGCTGCAAGAGAAGAGACAATGTCAGACTGAAGACAGAGAATCTGAGAATCTGCTGATTGTTTTCATCAGCGACAGAAAAACTCAAGACGAGAAGAAAATATATATATATATTTTTTTTTTTTTTTTTTTGGGCTTCTTGTGCCTTCATCATAGAACAGTAGAGACTGACAGGAAAGGGGGTAGAGAGAGGGGAATGACATGCAGGAAAGAGTCAGGCCGGTCAGGAGATGAACCAGCGACTAAGAGCATCTTGCACTCACATGGTACGCGCCCCAACCACTCGACTACCGGGCCGCCCCAGAAGAAAATATTTTTGAGGTTGTGGTATTTATAGTTATCTTATATGTCAATGCTGTGCGACATAGCAAATGACAGTGCATAAAACAACAGGTCCTGTTTTCAGAAATGAAGACATCAGCAGACAAATGTTTGGTCTCACCTTGTACAGTGCTGGTCTGACTGGCTGTCTGCAGTCCAAGTCTTATTCTAGATCTTAGTCAACACTGGGGACAGGAGAAGTCTCCTGATGAACCAGACTGGTCCCAGTAAGAGTTGATGCACTGTCTACACAGCCAGTGTCCACAGCTGGTAGAGACTGGATCCTGAAGGACATACTGACACAGAGCACAGCAGGACAGCTGCTCATCCACGGAAACACCACTCCTATTCCTCCCTCTGTGGACAAGAACACATTTCTTTTTAAATTGAAAACCTTTCACAGATTAGTTGAGCAAAAAGATTCTAACAACACTGCCAAGATATTAAACAGCAAGTCACAAGCCATTAGTTGAGCATTCAATGCACATTAATGATATTAATTTAATTAGTTTCATATTTTTGGGCCCAGAGCTGAGAAAGAATGTTATAAGTAACACTGCTAACACTGTGCTACATACAGAGAAATACACAAAACTGCAACAGTTTGGCTTTAAAATATAAATCTCATCAGTGCACACATGAAGTGAGCTGCCTGTTAATGACACCAGCAAAAGAGGTAATGATTCTGAATGTGTCATAACAACCAGCAAGTAGAATATTAGAGCGAGTTGTTGTGCTAAGTAACTAACATTAGGCTACTAACAACTCTTAAATGATAAGCGTTGCTTGATGTTGGTGAATGAAAGGCGAGTGTTTGCCTGCAGAGTTTACAAGACACCTTCTTGACGTGCTTCAGCGTCTTGAAATGATCGACACTTTGGATTTCCTGCCCAACATACCGGTATGTAATTACTGTAGCACACCGTCCTATGTTTACACTGAGTTCAGTAGTTAAGGTAGCCTGTCCCCTGAGAGCTGCCATAAAGCAGGAGTCCTGCTGGTCACATATGTGTTTGTGAAATCAAGAAGTTGTTGCTCTCTATGTCCTGTTTATTATTTTATTACTAAATATGCCCAGTTAGTTGAACCCCAGATGCTCAGTTACTATCCGATACCCAGAGGGACCAGCTGTTTAAATGATTTCTATCTCTGACTAACTGAGTGACTGAGTGTTGCCACTGCTTGTGGAGTTTGATTTTTTTTCCCCCTGCGACCAACAGACCAATCAAAACTTGGTCACCCAATCTCATTGCCTAACATTTGGTCGAGCCCTATGAGTCACTCACTGATGGTTTGCCAAAACCCT
>CM073655.1:1311705-1328405 GCA_037074605.1 Trachinotus ovatus
GCACCTTTCAAAAGCACTTGTTGTTGTCTTTCATTTAAATACCAGCATTGTAGAGCACCTAAAAGCCAGAAATCATCACCTCACATCACAATAAAAGCAGTGTGCATGTTTTCTACATGCAATGTCAAATATTTCTTTGCAATGCAAGATAAACCATCAAATAATGCAAAAAAATTTACATTTAATGTGTCTCAATGTGGCAAAGTTTCCCATTTAGCTGATGAGACCAGGGCAAGGCCAGCCAGCAACAAAAAAGAGGGAAAATTGAAAAAGCAATAACTGCTGGTGTAAGTAACACCTTTTATAACAGGCTGGGGGAAACTCCATCGTAGGAGATACTTGCGGGTATTTTTACATTTTTTTCTTGGAAATAATTGTTGTGAAAGATAAATACCAACCTTACAAAGAGATGAGAGGTGGAATGGTGTTTGTAAGTTGAAATTCCAGAGAGCTATTTCAAAATAAAACTGAGAAATATTCATAAAGAGTGCTCATTGTTTTTTTGAATATTTCCACATGATTATCTGGTATAAAGTGCTTGTGAAAGATCAATATTGACCTTACAAACAGATGACAAGTAGATCTGTGTTTTGAATCAGCTTCATCCAAGGAACTTACTGTCCAAATACTGTTTTGATATGCCTCACTGTGCATGAGATATTAGGGAAATGATAAAATGCTTAATAATTGACCAAATGGTGGCACTATTTAGTATATGAGTGCATAATAACATGCTATGAGATTCTTAACCTTCTGGTAATTACAGTCCTTGTTGTTGTTGTTGTTGCTATTTTTTTATTTGTCCAAACGGAAAAATCAGATATTGCAATTTGATGACGGTCCCTAAGCAGTACTCGGAAGGACATTCAGCGCTGTTCCTTCGAGTTTTCGCCGCAGCCACTGAGGTTGGTGAGTTGATGAGACCTGTGAAATGTCTGACTCACTGATCTCTACAAAATAATATCAACCTGGATACAATTGGTGCAGTTTTCATGACGCTATTAAAGTTAGAAACATAAAAAAACAAGTGAATGTCGAACATAAAACCAATTTCATCTCAGTCAATCACTGCAGTAAAGTTGGACAGAAATTGGCAGATTCGAATTTCCAGGATCAATAACTCTTAGGTGAAACGTTGTTAAAACACAAAACACGCATTTTTTCAACCATAGTAAGATAGACAACGAGCTACAACCTAACTTTCATCAGAACGAGCCATCCTCGGAGCCACACAAATAACATTTGTGTTTATGTGCAGGGGGCTGTCAGAGCAGCGCGCAGGGACCGTCTACAAAGTGCAACACCGAAAAGAGACATTACAAAAATATTCAATAACTTCACTATGATAGAGTGCAGTGTTACCAAACTCACTACACACTTCGTTGGTGTCCTACAGATTACACTACAACACTTGGTTTGAAATAGAAATAATTTCTAGGAACTTTTATTATGAATATTAATCAATAACTTCACTATGATAGAGTGTAGTGTCACCAAACTCACTACACACAATTCAGACACAACTGTCAACTTTGCAGGCACCCTTGAATAACTCCGTTTTGTTAGTGAGATCAGTAGTACCAAAACTAGCTCGGCCCACCATGACGTCACAACTAGTTACACATACTGTATGTCCTGATGTCTGACACAAGCTCAGGATATTGCATATATGTTGGCACACTCACCCAGACCTCAAACCTTATCTTTCTAGGTGTCATTCTTTCTGTGTCTCATCTTAACAAATTATCATGACCATCTCTCCTGTTTTCACTAACCACATGAGTGCCTGAGAAACACAGGTTAGTCATGACAATGTCATTCTTGTGATTGTTATCTGGATTGTGTTTTGGAAACCGATAACCGTTCTTGCTTAGCCAAGATAGATAATGTTGGCAAATGCCCAGATGTTAAAAACTGAATGAACTNGATGTTACCCAGGGCCACAGTCTTATAGTTCCAAAAACACATTCCACAAAGACAAAATACGATACTCTCTCACGGGATTGTCTCTGTGCTGAGTCTTCACCTGCTTGCCTCTCCCCCAACGCAATGTATGAACAACACACTTATCACAACGAGAAGGGCAAAGACATCCACATATATTGTCTACATGTGTTCTTCATTAGTTCACACAGAGGTCTTTCACACAATCATAAAGGATGTACAAAGGTTAGGTTAAAAAACTTCATTAGAACTATCCACACAGTCATTGGTTACACAGTTTTGAATAGGCACACATGAGTTATACCAAAATTTCCCATTACACAAGTACAGCCAAAAGAATCCCCCACCCCTGACTGGGGGGACTTGCGCCCCTATTCTTTAGGGGATTATATACATATAGGTATATGTATTTTGCTGCTGCTCATCCCAACCCTAAATAACTCCCCTACGAGACCAAGCGCCAAAGTCTATGATTTCAGCGCTATTCATCACATGTTTTGTCTAATTAAAATATATTCTTTCACTTCATTCACTTGTCTCTCTTGATTGAAATGTAAATATGAAATGACGGATGATAGTGAAGAAAAGGTAGGAGTATCTTGACCATTTATTACACATTTTCTGGGTGGAAGAAAATAATAACTCCTCCTTTTGAAAACTAAACCACTATGTCACACAAACAAACTGTTGTTCAACTGTATCAAAAGTGAAAGAATGTGTAGGTGACACACCAAGATCACAGTTCCAAAGGTATATTTTTCTTAGTCTTTCCTCATACTCTTAATTTGCATGTTTATATATAATGTGTGCAAGACCCATGATTTAAACAAGTAATAGTAATAGTGTAAAAAAATGTGAATATTTGAACATTGAAGTGTTGTGTTAAACTGCAGTCAGCTGCAGAGTGACAGTTTAAATGGACACATGCTCATTGTAGGCATTTTAGGCAGTGGACACGGGTCAGCCTGTCAACCCAGACTGGTCTGCGGCTACGACCGGCCAACTGGGAGTTGAACTGGAGACTCACTGCTCAGAAAATAGGATGAATACCAATCACTAAGCTACACTTTCGATCAATCATTCTATTTTGACTGGAAAAGTTTCTGAAGCAGTTTGAGAAGTAAGTGAAACGTTATCGTTAGATAACTGATTAATGTCACTATGTGATTGTCACAAATAAATGTTTTACTATGTATATTTATTGTCATTGTAATAGTGTATATGGATAACTGCTCACTTCTGTTGTGGCTTCATTTGCATTTGTATTGTGACTTTTGTATTTGTGTTGTTGCTTTTGTATGTGTTGTGACTTTTGCATCCCATTGTCAGGGCCAGTCAGAGTGGTTGTATTTGGCAGTGGTATGTATCTGCAAAATGTTTGTGAATTTTTTGTGTTGTGAGTATTTGTAGCAGGTGATGTCAAATTGAGAAAGATGTAGTTTCTTAATTTGCACTGCGTTGAGCTCTCAATGCTGCAGTATTCAGCTGACCCGTACTGACCTATAAGAATGGAAGCATAGATGTCCTGATAACATTAGGCTGACTAATAGGTGTCAAGGCACTGTCTCCCAACCTGAAACTGCTCCCAGACACTCAGGGAGGGTGCTGATTCTTTGTAGTCAAAGTTGGAGACAGTAATTGGTAAGAGAAGTGAGGGGGGCAGAGAGAAGGGGGGAGAGAGGAGATGGTTATCATAGGTGAGGTATGGTCAGCTGCAGCAACAAACTCAAACAGTTCAATTCAGACACAACTGTCAACTTTGCAGGCACCCTTGAATAACTCCATAGTTGTATTTTGTTAGTGAGATCAGTCGTACCAAAACTAGCTCGGCCCACCATGACATCACAGGTAGTTACACATACTGTATGTCCTGATATCTGACACAAGCTCAGGACATTGCATATATGTTGGCACTCAAAACTTATCTTTCTAGGTGCCACTCTGTCTGTGTCTCATCTTAACAAATTATCATGACCATCTTTCCTGTTCTCACTAACCACATGAGTGCCTGAGAAACACAGGTTAGTTAGGTACACAATGTCATTCTTGTGATTGTTATCTGGATTGTGTTTTGTAATCCGATAACTGTTCTTGCTTAGCCAAGATAGATAGTGTTGGCAAATGCCCAGATGTTAAAACCTGAATGAACAATGCATTCTGCTGTCAGGATGACACATCATGATTCAGCCATTTTACCTCTGTATCCCCACAGACAGACACACGCACACACACACCTGTAGATACTTAGTAGCTTAATCATTGTATGTTCTTACATTGTAAATAAATGTCTTTAAAAATATGTACTGGTGTCTTTAATGTTGCACAAAGAAGAATCTTGCCAATCTCAGTAGAACTTGCATCCTTCAACTTTACTTACTTTGTTGTGGTAATTTTGGTTGTAATTATTAATCAAAGTTCCAAATCAACAGTAATCATTTTGAGACTGCATAATATTGGCTATCTTTTGCCATTAAGGGTGTTGCCCCCCGAGAATAACTGCAATTAACTTTGGAGTTGTTATTTAATATTAATATTTCTAATATTAATATTTTATGTGAAGGAAACGTGAAACTCACATTTCTCCACTTTGACAAACAATTTATTTTCAAGGAGACACTGGAGTACTAACCATATGTGCTGCTGGTGTTCTTAAGGGTTTCTGGAAAATACACTAACACAAGACAGTTTCACATGTCTCTCAGAACGTCATTGACAAGGGCTTGGAAAACCGCCGGAGCATTGGTGAGCCCAAAAGGCGTCTCCAAATACTCCAAGTGTCCAAGTGGTGTGTTAAAGGCCCCATGGCATGAAAAATGTGATTTTGGTTATTTTATCATGCTTTGGGAGGTCTCTGGGCCACATATATACTGCCCCATGCATCAAACTGGTCATAAACGGAGAAACGCACACCACCCATTTGTAGGAACCATCTCTTTAAGACGAGCGGATAGCACTTCCTGATGTCAAAGAAACGGTGTTGCGCTAGGATGCAAGGAGGGCGATGTGTCCTTGCACAGTCTGCCAAAAGCCACAGTCCTCAGAGACCAGTGGCTTCTTTTTATTTCTGGTCTTTTATAATTGTAGCCGTTAACTGAATCGCTGTTCACTGCAGCCTTTAACTGGATCACCGTTAATGCCTTCACAAACGTTAATTCAAGAAAATACAAACAGCTTCGTTCATCACTACGGTTTTTTAATGGTCTTCCGTTAACCATATATGGCGACCGTGAAGTAGGGCTGTCGATACACTGAAAAAAGTAGCAACACTAAAACGTTGTATCCGGATATGACTGAATAAAAGGGGGAAAAAAGTAGCGTTACTAGCCCCCCCCCCGCCGTTACACACGCACACAGCAGCAGGCAGGTCGGCCCCCCCCCCCAGCACCGCTACATGAGTTACCGGTAGTTGTAGCGCATAACAATATTAACAGGGTGAGTCGCTACAGCATTAATGTCGCCGTCTTATTATTAAAGGCTGACGTTAATGACACCCACTGCTTCAAAGCAGTTACAGTGAAGGCAGCTAGGTGTGTGTGTGTGAGAGAGAGAGAGAGAGAGAGAGAGAGAGAGAGAGAGAGAGAGAGAGAGAGAGACCCTGACCCCCGACCCCCCAATCGCCCGCAGAGCAAAGCAGCAGGTGTGAGTGAGAGATTGTTTTTCACCACACGGCGCAGTCGCGGTGTTTCTGTGTTGGCTGCTGTCTCTGTCTCCGGATCCGAGTCCGGTTCAAACACATATGGTCTTATGCCATCCATTGCAGGTGAATTTTTCTGAATGCAGCTTAGGTTTCAGTTACATGCCTGTGATTGGCCCGACCACACGCCACTCAAAAACAGTCAGCCAATCAGCCAATCTCTCTTCTGATTGGCCAAATGACCTGTGCCTGCTGGAGCTCCAGAAAGAGGCAGGTAAATAAACCCGGAAAAGGGTGCACAGCATGGGGCCTTTAATGGCTGTTTTCCATTCATCCCCCTCATCCCCCAGGTGGTAAGCACTAAGCGGATGGCTTGGTGAAGGAGTCTGAAGGCCGAATCAATGAGGCAGAGTGGGTGTTTATTTTTTGATTTATATTTGATGTTATTGAGTCCGGTATAAACAATGCAAGTATGCAAGGAGCCATCTTTTTCCCTGCAAAGAACAATCCTGTGCCAACTGGAGACGAGGAGGAAATGAGTCCTGCAGCCAGTGACTCATGAATGTACTTCTGTACCCATTCCGGATGAGAGAGATTATTCAAACGTGTGGTGGCAGGGACTGCACTTTATGCTTATTGCAAACCTCTGCCAGGTCGTGGTGACAAGACGGAACCTGGAAGACGGAGTTGTGAGAGGGGATCAGGAAGAACTGGATCACCTTACGGTGATTGCCAGACGGGAGGAGAGAAAAGGAAACAGTCTGGTGGGTGACGTGAGAGGAGTCTGCCATCTAGGGTGGTTACTGTTTTAGGTGTAGGTAGTATTTGAATTTAAATACTTTGTTGTGAGGCAAAGGTGGTGTCCAGGAAGTTATCATCAGCGCCAGGGTCTATCAGAACTTTTAGAGAAACAGTAGTTTTTTCCAGAATGAGCGCAGCCTCCAGCTGTGTGTGCTGTGGTGGATTGCAGGTGGAGGATGAAGGGATTTGGCTTACTGGTTCTCCTCAAGTCCACAGTGAGCCTTGGCTTTTGGCAAACTCGGACAAACTGAAAGAGTGTGTCCAGTTGATCAACAGTAAATGCCTGCAGACACGTGATCCAAATGCGCTCCTAGTTGCGCTACACTGGCACTTAAAGATTTGAAATATTCGATTATGCCCTACAACATTTTTCCATGCTGTTCAAGTTCCTTGTGCAGCTAGTGCGTTTCTGATTGAATCTTGATCTGCAGGCACCATGCAGAACCGGCCCTAAAATTGAACCCTGAACCTTGATTGAACCCTTTTGTTAGTGGTAAGAAAGTGGATTGGATATTACCTGCTTTCACACATTGCTGTCTATCAGACAGCAATGAAACCACCTTTAAGTAATCGGGTCACAACCAATTTTAAATAGTTTCTGTAGAAACAGTGCTTGGTCAACTAAATTAAAAACTTTTGACAAGTTGAAGCATAAGGCACCACAATGCTTCTTTTCATCCACCTCAGTCACTATATCATTTAAAATTAAAGATGTTACAGAGATGGTGCTATGGTTGGCCCTGATTCCAGACTGAAGAGTGCTTAACACAGAATATTTAGTTAGACAAGTCTTAATTTGATATTTAACTAATGTTCCAAGAATTTTTGCCAGACAGGATAATAGTTATGGTCGGTTGTAGTTATGGTCATTGTTTGTTTCTCCTCTATGTAATAGAGTAACATGGGAAACCTTCCATACTTTGGGAATTGTACCTGATAAAATGATTAAGTTAAAAATATGCGTTATACCTTCTGAGATTAATAGGACAGAGAGCTGCAGAAGAAAAGGGTCTAGGCCGTCTTCACCTGTTGCTTTCTTGGAGTCAATAGCAAGAAGTGCTCCATAACATTAGGATCTTTTTATCTTTTGATTGGAGCAAAGATGATAGATTAAAGGTGAACCAAGGACTGGACCTTAAGTTTTTGTTTTTTAAATTGGGCATGTTTATTTGCCACAGAATTTAAACTGTTTATGAAATGATCCAAGGGGGGTGATTGATAGAATATCTTGTTCAGAATTAGGAGATGTAAAGGTGGATAAAGAGGGTGGCTTGGGTACTGATAACTTTAGTTGCTTGGAAGCTGGGGATTGACAGGTCAGTGGTGAGGACTCTTGTTTTGCATGATGATGGTGAGATGAGATCTGGCACTGTGACCTCCTTCATTGGATAGCAGCTGGGCCTGTGTTCATAGTTGGTTTCAGATTGGAGACTGAGCTGCAGCCCCATTTTGCAGCGGACGTGCAGTGAAGTTGGCAGAGGGCCAGTATTAGAGGCATTATTAGGGTATTTTACCTGGGAGGTGGAAAGGATGGAGGTGATAGTACCAGCAGAGAAAGCTGATACACTGCTAGTGGAGGAAACGCTTCACCCAAGATGTCATATCAGTTCACCAGCTGGATATCGTGTGTTAGGGAACGTGGGAAGAGGGAAGGGATAGCCTCATCTTCTTTTTGCAACCAGTGACCACTTTCCAGTGCTCTGGGTGTAACGTAGTGGAGCCAGGGGTTCTCTCGGACAGAAGCCAGGGTAGGAACAGTAGCATCAGTACGAGTCCTTCTAGGGGTTTGGGGATTTGGGAAGAGATGGATCCAGTGGGGTTTAGGAGGTGTCCAGAGGTGGATGGTGTGGTGGACTGGTGAGTAGGCAATGTGAAGATGACAGATGAGTATGAGAGGGGTATCAAGATGAGGCTTCAGCGGGGGCTGGCAGCAGCACTGGTGCAAGCGATAACTGAGGGAGAAAGAGACACAGGTGAGAGCAATCCAAAAAACAATGAGCAGTGATCATGCAAAGCTTTTCTTTACTAGAGAGTTAGCGATGGCTTGGAGAGTTACCACAGTGAGAGTGGAAAACAATCTGGCGACAAGTGGATGAGGAGCCGGGGTTTTTGTACTGAGCTTGATGAATGATGATATGCAGGAGTGCCAGGTGTGCCAATGCTGNAAATGTTGCAACTGTTTTTTTTGCTCTTGGGGTGGGTCCTCTTGTGAGCCATGGGAAAGTTTAAATGTCATCAAGCTTTTGAACTTGGTGGAGGTTATTCCTCATCGTGTGCTTTAATAGGTGCTCAAATGTGATTGGCCCTTCAAAGCGCTCTTGATTGCTTTTTCACAGTTAAAACAGACTGTAAGTCCCTCAGATTAACAGAAATGAGTTGGTGGATATTAGGTATTGGGCCATGTATCTCAGTGGTTGTATGTCCGCAATTCATTGGCTAATGGACAGCTTTATAAAAAATCTTGGATAGTTTGATTTTTTTTTTTTATTAGATATTAGCCTATAAAAATGAAATGTGGTGAAAAACTAGTTGGACTGGCAGTTAAATTATTGAGTGTGAATGTAAAATTTAGACTTGAATCTGTCACAGTCATTATATATAACATATTTGAATTTATGTTTCCCAATAATGGATTTTCTGTAATACATTTTTGTGGATGATCTACTAGGTAAATTGCTTTGCCATTTGTTAACTGTTGGTTACCACAAGGCTACTAGTTTTAAGGTAATAATGATAGCTGGCCTTAAGCTCGGAGGTGACTCATTTTCTTGGGAAGTGGGCAATCTCTCCACTTTTGGTAAGGAGGAGGAAGTACAAAATCATACTGATATAAATGGAGGTGTATTGAAAATTAACTTATGGTTTTAATTAATGGAAGTGATAGAAAGGTATGTGATACCGAATAATCAGAGTGATATAAAATTGTCATATTGAAGTTGTATTAATTCTTTGAATTGACATTTGAAATAGGTTGACATGTTTTTATTTACAGCAGCAATTTTTTTGTTCCTCTGCCAAAACTATTAATTCAGTAACCATTTTCCAAATTTTTACTTTTTTTTTTTTGGCTCTCGACCATGTTAGACTACTGTATAGTATGCCGTCGACCATGACAGGTTCAGCTCATTGATAGAGCTGCTCAATTATTTTCATATATTAGTATTCATTTATTGAAATTGGTTGGTTAGTTCCCACAGGGGCAGTGCTGTTAAACTGTCCTTCTTAGGCTAACCACAAACAAATATATCAACTCCGAGACCTGACACCTGATTCTATGTCATCTTTTTATAGGTGTTGACATATGTTTATTATATATTTACAATTACTCTCATCGCATCAGCGAGGTCTCTTTTACAGTGGCAAAAGAAGATTATTGTGCCTTTCCTGAACGGGTCCTGTGTTTCTTTCATTAATTGGTCATAAATATATGATTGTCACATAGTGTTCAGAATGATCTGTTGACAGTAAAATGTGTTTAAGCTAATGTCACACAGAGACAAAATAATGGCTTTGTGTGTTTTGTTGAATCACCATTTTTACCATTAAAATTCTTCCAGTGCTGGTGATTAACAAGATGTTGATACTCTGTTTCTGGGCTCCAATAACTCTGATTGTTAGTCTGATCATTATTGTACAAGAGTTCTGCAAATTTTCTGATCAAATAATAACTTAACAACTTCTACAAACATTACACAGCATGAAACACAGACTGAAGTCACTAAAGACAAAGTGAAAGTATCAAACAGAGCAAACTTACACTTGTATTAAATTCCTAAAGAGCTACAATAGATTATTCCGACCACTCTGTACGCGCAGAGAACAGGAAACGTCACATGATTTATCGGTGAGCTATGTTCCTGTATTGAGCCTATGAGCGTGCACCTGTATTGTGAACTAGGTCCAGGTGAGGAAGGGCTGAACTGGGCTGGTGTTGGCAGTTTTTATGGTTCTGGGTGTGTCACTGTTCTTCTGGCAGAACAATAACACTTTGATCAAGTCAGTAATTCTGGATCATTTGTCATGCATATTATCGAAGAATGCTGTTGTAAACAGTGGTTGGTCTGATTTGGCTTAAAAATGTTTGGACTAAATAAACTCGACTACTTTCAGTCAATGCTTAACATACCACTCATATGTTTACCTCCATATGTGTGTTTTTTTCTACATTTTGATTGTAAAACATGGCTTGCTGGGACTGTTTTGAATGACTTGTCTCATAGTCACATGTATATTCGTGGGGATGTTTTTCTCTACTATGTGTTAATTGACCTGTTATATGCCATCAGAGCCCCACCTTCTGATTCATTTCACAACATCCTGACAAGTTCCTGAGCAACAGATTTTAATCTGAGGTTGTAGAGTAAAATAATTCTTCCCTCGGTTGTCTTTTTAAATGTGTGTTTTCTTGTCTTTTCTTTCATGCTCTCTTTGATTTTTTATCTCTGAATTCAACTCTCCAGGATCACATTATTTCTTTATTTTCTTGTTCTTAAAATGACTTTGCATGAGAATCTGTTGTCTTTCTTATTTTCCGTCTCCACAACGATCCTATGGATATCCTAGCATTAGTACTCTGATTTCAGTCTTAATCTCTGAGAATTCTTTCGTTATATGTTGGTTGTGATTTTTTTGTGTGGTGTCTCACATTATTTGATTTGGTTTCCGTTGTTGATATTTTCATAGCCATTATGGGTTTATGTTTCACTGTTTGATTACTAGCAGAGGTGTGTTCCCGTTCATTGAGGCTTATTAATGTTGATTGTCTATTAGTGGATTGTGTAGCTTGATAGTTAGTACTCACGTATTAAGACACTATTCTCGTAAGTGATTTCAATCCCTTTTAATGATGTTGAGATTGCGTTTTATTTTAGCTTTATATCCCATTTTAGCAGGTAATATGTGAACGAACTGCGAGGTAATAGTGTCGCATCTGATTAATGCAGTGTTGTTGATTGATCCTTGGCATTGATCAGTGGTGGCTGGGTGTTGGAGTGTGAAGTTCTGAAACATGACTCAGGCATCTCCATGCAAAAGTTCCAGGAGCTTATGATATTCATAGATACAGAGTGAAGTTAGCATATGTATGATAGTTGGACTTAGGGAAGTTCTTCGTAGTTCAGTGATTGTAATCAATGCTAGTAGAGAGAGTCATGTGACATAAGAGGATTAATAGGTGTACAAGAATGACAATATATGTGACTAAGAGGTAGTACCATAAGACAGTGAGTGCAAGTTACTATTTTTACTCTATCAAGCGCTCTCAGATTCTAAAGATCTGTTGCTGGCTCAGGAAGACATGTGATCTAGGATGTGTGAATAGAAGATGAGAGTTGTCTAAAATGTTTGTCTTGATATGAACGATAGAAATCATACCTAACACAATTATAGGTCTGTTGGGAAGATTGAAGTAAAAAATATAAAACTATCAGAGAATACTATATGACATGGAGAAAGTTGGATCACATTAGCCTGTCTTGTAACCTGTCCATCTCTTGGACCTCTCCTAGCCTTGATTTATAATGATGTCAAATTCTCCATTTATATCAGCAGTCCACTGTTGGTCAGGTGAATATACAAGGACGTACTATGCACTAGATCATGTAATACTGATATGAAAACTTAAAAACATAAGGATTGTGAATGGAGACTTCTGCATCCTCTTTTTTTTGTCTCTTAACTGTTTTCAATTGTTGTGTGTGTGTGTGTTGCCATGAAGATATTGTGCGTGTGTGTGTGTCTGACCTGTTGGACTGAGTCTCAAATCTCAAAGTTGAGTCTGAGGTTGAGACTAAAGGTCACACACTGAAGTGTTAAGACATTAACCCTCCTATGACTCCCAGTGTGAAAACAATAAATTATGTTACTTGATTTGACTGTTCATTATTATTGATCAGCTTAGCTCTAATGGAATTAATATCTCCATTAACTGAAAAGAACATTGACACTTATTGATGATAGTGAACCCTCTGTCGTGGTAAAGATAAAGTATGATGTTAGTTTGAGGACAGATGAAGACATGATGACAAGTGTTTATAAATGATAAAGAGTCAAATCTCATGATTAGATTGTTCTAATGACTGCTGTTAACCACACTGATAACAACAGTGAATGTCTTCAATACAAACATTCATGCTTCATATTAATGTGGATGGAACTGGACTGTTAAAGTGACAGTGACTCGCAGAGAAAATGTCATGACCACTGCCCTCCAGTGGTCATTGTCAGTAACTACAATGCTCCACATACACCACTGACAATAATACTGATGCTTCACATGACATTAAGCAGACCATCCATCCATACATCCATTTTCTCTACCGCTTATCCAAAATGGGTCGCAGGGGGACTGGGATTGGCTGGGATTGGGCAAGGGCGGTGTACACCCTGGACACGTTGCCAGTCTATCACAGACAGGGGCGCTGCTAGACATAAATACTGACAAACGGCACCGGCAAAGGTAAAAAAGCAAAGATTCAAACATTCATGAATGTATGAGAACATTTATTTAGATAAACATGAACCTAAACAGGTTTTACAAAGTAAAGCATATCTGTATGCAAATAATAGCAACCTCTGACTACAGCCATTGAACTTTTGCATTTCTCTTCTATGTTCCACATAAAAAATAATCCAGTATTACAGGACGGGAACATTATAAAAAAGAGAACGGTCACTTTATGACTTTCACAATCCGTATACCTGATAAGTAAACAATGTATTCCCCTGATTTTGCATATTTACATCACGGCTTTCTATCAAGGAAAAAATATTTTGGCGTTTATGAATTTTCCATGTTCTTTGATGTATGCCACTATAGGAAGCATTGCAACCAAAATATCTTTTCATACTTGTGTGGATTATCTGGAATCCGGCAACATGAATATCATGATAGTAGGATAATCTACGGCAGTGTAAAAAAATGACAGCCCCATTAGGTTATAAGGACTTATTTTATCTCTTTAACTCCACTTGCTACAATAAGTTTTGGATACTGAACTTAAGTTTATATGTTTTCAGACGTTTAACTTATAGTTGTAAATTGTCTTGACTTTTGTTCAGGTTGTCAACATTAATTTAACTCATGTCCTTAAATTAAAGCCTGCATGAAAAAAAGGGGTGGAGGCGCGGGGTGTGAACTTCAAAATGTTGGACTATGAATTACTGAAAACAGTATAATTTTGAAGTGCAGTACTAACCAGATATATTTAGATGACAAGAACAGTAGTGAAATGACAGCTAAAATATTCACACCATAAAGAAAAACAGTGGTCTACTTCCAGCGGTGGGGGGTGCACCTGTGACTGCACCAAGGACCAACGGACTGGAGTAATTTTACTGCACTGAGTGCAAAGGGAAGCTGGACATCACGTTCGGTGCTGAGTTACCCAAGGATACCCACAAGGTGAGCTTGCAGCTTTCTCTGTGCGCTGAAAGGAAAAGTAGAGCACTGTGACTCTGGTCTGCCGTGTTGAGGCGGTTTTATCCTTGCTAAACTTTTATTTGTTGCGTAGCATATAAGCTTAAAATGACTGAATTGTTAATCCTTCATAGACCCCCAGCGTCCGGATATATTAACGGTTGGGTGTTTAATACTAATATACTGTATATGCGTGTAAGGACACTTGAGCAAGAAAAATAACATTATATGCTCCTTTGCAAGCTACCGTCTTTAGCTAATGCGCTAGCTAAATGTTAGCTGGTTAGCTACGTTACACGGTTGGAGCCAAGGCTTCCAGGAAGATAAGGAAAAAATCCCAGCATCAGAACACTGCACATGCATTATTCTCTGACCATCAGTTAGAGGATGGAGTATTATAAAAATGTATTTTGTTATTATTCCTTATTATTAAGTGACCGCTCAAAGTCGTCGCTTGGTGTTTAATCTTTTATTGGTATGTTTTAAAGCTTTTGAGAGATTTAAACTTGGCACACATTTTTATTTGCTAGCCAATAGACAAGGTAAGGAATCTCACTTAATTTTAAATCTGCACACCAACACCTCAGCCTCTTGCACAGTATTCGGCTGACACAACTAACAAATAGTTTAAATAAAAAGATGAAACCAATGAAGGAAATAACAAATGCTGTAAAATTAATGGTACAAGAAATATTGTTTATCATTGGGAACAACCTCAGTGCTCTTGCACTAGTGAGTTTCTTTGTGTTCAGGTCACCCGTGACCATCATCAGTGTTACGTGCCGGAGTAGTGTGTGTGTGGAGTCATCTCCTGGCTCTGGGGTGGATGCCCGGCTGAAGGTGCGTTTGGCTCGTCTCCACCTGGAGGAGAGGGAGCGGGAGCGTGAGTTTCAGCTCCGCAGGGAGCTGGAGTTAAAGAAGCTGGAGGCGGAGACTGCTGTCAGGATGCGCCAGCTAGAGCTGCAAAGGGAGGCTGGTGTGTCGGCTGCAGCTCCTTCCGATGACGCACGGTTGTCATCAGGGGCAGCCGCGGGGTTTGATGTGAGTAAGAACATCTCTCTGGTTCCGGTATTCCGTGAGTCGGAGGTGGAGTCCTATTTTGGCGCGTTTGAGCGCATTGCTGTGGCCTTGCAGTGGCCGAAAGATGTGTGGGCGATTCTGTTGCAGTGCAGATTGACGGGTAGAGCTCAGGAGGCATGTTCCTCTTTGTCAGTGGAGGATAGCTTAGTGTATGAGACGCTTAAAGGCGCGATTCTACGAGCATATGAGTTGATGCCGGAAGCATACAGACAGCGTTTTAGGGGTCTTAACAAAACATCTAGTCAGTCCTATACCGACTTCGCTAGAGAAAAGGCGATCCTTTTTGACCGGTGGTGCTCGGCGTGTAAAGTGGACGACACAACCTCTATGCGTGAGCTGGTGCTATTGGAGGACTTTAAAAACTGTGTTCCTGAGCGGACTGTAGTCTACCTAAACGAACAGAAAGTGACTACTCTGCAGCAGGCTGCTGCCCTTGCAGATGAGTTTGCCCTCACACATAAGGGTGGTTTTGTGAGGCGAGACTCCATCAATGAGTCGTCTTGGAGGACCGTTGACAGGCCTGTTCCATGCGTTAATGTTGTATCCTCAGGTCCCAAGGGGCAGAAACTGTGTTTCTTTTGTCATAAGCCTGGCCATCTGGTTGCGGACTGTGAAACACTCAAGCGCAAACAGCAGGCTCCAAAGCAACTCAAGGGTGTTGGGCTGGTCAAAACGGTGTCCCCTGTTGGCCAGACCACCACACTGAAGGAGCCTGATGCCTGTTTTAAGCCTTTTGTCTTCACTGGTTTTGTGTCACTCACAGGAAAGGCTGAGGATCAGCGGGCAGTCACCATATTGCGAGACACTGGGGGCTCCCAGTCTTTTATTCTCTCCAGTGTCCTGCCTCTTGGTGGTGAATCTGCCTGTGCTGCAAGTGCTGTTGTGAGAGATGTTGAGATGGGTTTTTTGCCTGCGCCCCTACATCGTATCCATATCCAGTCTGCTCTAGTCTCTGGTTTCTTCCCGGTGGCTGTCCGCTCGTGTTTCCCAGTGGATGGTGTCGACTTCATCATGGGAAATAACATAGCTGGGGGTAAAGTCTATCCCATCCCTGAAGTGGTTGATGTCCCTATCCTTGAGTCTGAGCAGGATGGCCTGGCCCAGAGTCACCCTGAGGTAGTTCACATCCCTAAGTGGTCCCATCTTCCCTCACAGGGAGTTTCAGATGTGATAGTACCCCTATGTTGTGGAACATTTAACCAGGCTGTGGTCTTTCTGGTTGTCCTAGCACTGGGTGCACTAGTACAGTGGTGGAAAACGCACAAAAGTGTGTGCTTACTACTGTTGTCTGGACTTGCTGTTTCCACAGTTGTCCAGTATGGCCTGTGTGTGGAGGTGGATGACAGAATGGAGTGGATTATGCAACCATGTCAGGTGCCCCCTGATATTGGTACCATAGTGGTTGGGAGCCCTAGGACTGGTTGTGAAAGGTGTTTCTGCAAAACCTTTTCTGTGGTAGTTGCACCACTCACCAGTCTGTGTGGCCCCACCGTTCCATTTGTGTGGACTGAAGAGTGCCAATGTAGTGTTGAGGCTGCTCAATCCCTCCTGTATAGTGCTCTAACTTTTCTCTGCCTTTCTCAACCAGAAGCTGACATGTCTCTAGAGGTGGTGTTGCCAGAGGGAGCTTGGAGGTACCCCCACCAAATGTGTCTCACCACTCGAGTATGAGACAGTGGCTCATGGGTGATATGGCACATAATGTAATTCCCTTTTATTTTTGACCACATTGTGGGTACGGTTATGGTTTGTGTACCAAACCGTGGTTTGGTCTTATGGGGGGGAGTGTTACGTGCCGGAGTTGTGTGTGTGTGTGTGTGTGTG